>JABFYK010000012.1:0-33087 GCA_018849495.1 Termitomyces sp. T123_Mx157
AGTATTAGTCATAGCATAGCCACAGATGTAGTATATAAGCTGGTTGCAAGGATAGAATATCCTTTGACCAATCAATAACAGCATCTACCAGGTCTATCCACTTGATCAATTGTGAGCTCCCTAGCATTGTCCAACTCCATCTCCATTTAGCTTCAACCCTTGCCAGCTGCTTGCCTGTGTTAGCATTCACTCACTGCTCTCATGTCTCTTAGCTCTTGCATTGCATGATAGGAGTATCCCACAGTGTTGAGCTGTAAGGGGACCAGTCTTCGGACCATGTTCCAACTCTAGTTCAGCTTAGTTCATGAGCACTGGCACTCTATCTAGCCAGGCTCCAGACCACCAGACCCTAACTTACTCCCTTTCCATCTCAGCTCCCCGGCCTATCAGGTATTTTGGCTTTGGCACCTGATCTATTATTGTTATCTTATCTGATCCTAATACTACTGGACTGATTAGTCAATACATCGTACAAGTCTTTGACTACTGTCTTTCAGCCCAAAAAAATTTCAAGGCCATGACTGCTATTGTAAGTGTATGGCTTTCTGCCTATTTCCTGCTATTGATTCTTTTACTTCAGTTTGTTCAGAATATGATGAATAATCAATCTGCTATGAAAAAACTTGCATCACAAGTAGTTCTTTGGTGTTACAAGGAAGCCTTGGTGCCCAGAATGGAAGCTGGCTATAATGGACACTACCTGCACCAAGAAGTACAAAAGAGAGTGGAAGAACTTCTTTCATGCTCCATGTTTCTCAGAGGGGAAATAGATGAGAATGTGAGTCATCCTTTTCCCTTATAGCTTTTCTCATTATTATCCTAGGGAAAAACAAGAAATTCTGGGCATCCTGCTTTGAAAGAACTTTGTGCCAAATTTCTCTATAATGGTCCAAACACATTGGCAGCTAAAGCAACTGCAGCTACTGTGGTATTAGCTTTATCTCTTTCTTTGCTTTTCCTTTCTTTGATAGTCTATTAATCTGATTTATGAACTGCTTGGATGAGTATGCTGCTACTGGGCAACAGGAAAAGCTTAAGTTCAAAGCTAACCCCGAGGTATAAAGCAGCATGGAAAGGTCACCTGCATCTGCTTGAAAAAGTCAAAGCTAATGATTATCATTGGATGTCTCTTCAAAACACCTTGAGGAAGATTGCCGAAGCTGGACAGTGAGTTGAGTGGGCCTGAGCTTTTTCTTGCTAATGGAATTTTTAGATGGCTTTGCAATCAGACATGTACTCTTGAGTCCTTGGACTTTGAGGTTGATCTGAATTAGAAATCATTGTCAACAATGTTTTCTTGGACTCTTGAACAGTGATGACATATCTTCTTGAAGCACAATGTTGAAGCATGATGACAACGATGACATATCTTGTTGGACATTACAACATATCTTGGACAACATATCTTGGACATTGATGTATCTTGGACATTGATTGACCAGTGTCAGAGAGGAGGCTTTCTTGAGGAATGTCAGGTGTATAGACTGTGCAAGAGACAGCTTCATTATCTACTATGGTATTATACATGTACAATATCTCTGTCCATACCACTAGTATACTCTAGTATATTGTATCATAATCAGATTCCTTGTGTCCTATCTTGTCTCAGGCTAGTAATCTAGAATTATCCAGTAATGGGATTTTTGACAGTATGGTCTATTTAGACTCTAATTGACAGTCATTGACAGTCCTAGATATAAAATGATTCATGTACTGGTCTTAGCAGGATTAGACTGTATATCCAGTACTATCCAGCACTTTCCAGGATTAGACACCCATATACCTTGACTGGAGCACTGTAACTCTGGCAATCACTTGACAGTCAGTAACAGATCACTCTAGCTCAGACCAGACTTTCAGACTTTGCTGATGTGGATAAGGTTGCCATGATGGGCTTGAATGCTGAGGAGATGCAAGTTCTCCGCCCTGGCCATATCGAAATTCCCAGGCCTTGCGCGGAGTCTCTCGAGATCCCTTGAAGCGACCATCGCGGAATGAAATGTATGTACTTTTACCATCTGAATGCTGAAAAGCAGCTTTGCGCTGGCCTCCTCGACGAGGAGAGAAATTCCGCTCACGCTTCAAGTTGAAATGTTTCACGCATGTAAGCGCTAATCATTGGCTAACAGAGAAAGCAATGCGTATGAAGTTAGTTTATGGTGTTCAACGCTATCTTGTTTGTTGCGACCACTGTCCGCGGCATAGGCCAGCTATTTCCGCCTTACTCGGCAATCGCAATTCCGCACAGGATAGACAGGACTCTAGAACTTATGCTCAGCGAGTGAATAGGACGTTATTCTGTTCACCGACATAATACGTCTCACTCTAAATTTTATGCGCGAACCATCATGGATTCCTTGAAGAAAGCATATAACCAATCCTCCCAGCGAGCTCCACCCAGCGGCGGAAAATGGATAATATTTACAGCGTCATGGGTGATGGCCCGGTCAGTGAAAAGAACGAAGGCATGCCGTCACTTTCGGCGCGCCGACTCTGACTGATGAATCAACATTCTGAGAACCCTAGACAACTTCTTTGGCAGATCATCGATTCACGTTAATTGTCGACCAACGTTCGACTAACGTTGGACGTCCTCGATGCCACGTTATACAACGTATATACAACAGTGACCAGGATTGGCTGTGGAACTAGCATTCTCCCTGATACAGGCAGTGTACAAATGTCTTTGCCGAGATTCTTCGCAACTGTGTTGCCTTTCTACACGACACAGAAGTCGATTCCTGCGCCCGAGGCTACGTTTCAGATGACAACTCTAAGTAGTGATGGTCATACTAATATCGAAAGCACTCCAGAAGGAAGTGCTAATGAATAATCTAAGGATATACTATCTGTAATCTAACAATCAATAGTGACTAGCTACCTTAATCCATGACAATAATTATAACTCGATGCCTGAGTCCTCCGTCAAGAAAAGTGCGCCACTGAGCAAACCAAAAAAAAACCTCGCTACGAACTCGTTCCAGCTCAGCCTAGATATTCACAGACCAAACTGGTAAAGAGTGTGGTTGGATAACGCCTTAAGTGGCACACAGAAATCGTGAAGAATCGAACATTACACTGGTCAAGGATCAAAGGTTTTGACAAATCTCTGGACCACCGACGCCTGTCTGAAAACACACGAAGCGTGCAGCACTGTCACCCGAGCAGAACAATCTGCTTCCGAGAAGTGAGATGGAATCCCATCTATTATGTGGAAATGAAATTGCTGGAGTTAAATAATAACGAACGATAACAACGAATAGGCAAGAAAGCACGAGGAAGGTGAAAGCATAGAAGGTACAGAGGAAATACACCGGATGAAGATAACAAATAATAATGAGAAAGCGCATGAAAATGATGATGGTGGTAGTACAACAATGAATGATGACGAAGTGTAGTAAAGGGGTATCATGTCCTGCCCTTCAATGTCTGAACAAAAAAAGACCTAAGGGCGCCACCAAGCCTTTTGGGGTTGGTGGGTGGTGTGCGGGCCTGTTCCAACGGGGGGAATCCCATCCTTGTGAGTTTGGTAGCCGTCTTTGCACTTGTACCGCGAAGGGGCGCAGTTGCCACGCGAAAAAGGTCCGGGCCAAGCTCTGTATCCAAATCTGTAATACGGCTGAGATGTCCTTCGCTTGTATCAGGAACTGGTGTGCGTGAACGGATGAGGGGTATTGGGCTTGGTGCACGTCTCGGCGGCGAGACATTGTCCGACTGTAAAGGAACATGTTCCCGTTCCATTTCGTTATCAGAGGATTGACTAGGCTCAAAAGCAAATAACTGATTGGGGGGTGATAGCAGTAATCCAGATTCGGATTGTGATGAATGGTGGAAAGACCCTGTCTGTTCTACAGACCTGGAAGCAACTAGAAGAAAAAAACGAGAAACGTTAGAAATCGATGCCAAATAAGATTTGTTCTCACTTACACCCTTCTGCAGTTGATGGCCGCTTTGGGTCTTTCTCTCTAGACTTGGGCCTATTTAGTCGATGTTCCAAACTTCGCTGCCGTTCCACTCCATTTGCTCCATTTCGACGAGGGCTAGAGCTCCCGGGTGTTGTTGTAGCACTGCTTAGAGATTGTTCAGGATCAGATATCTGTCGTATCGGCTGTTCAGTCTCCTGCTTGCGATAGAGTACCAGTCGTTCCTCCTCCATTCTTTCTCTCAGCTTTCTCTCTAATGCTAGGCTCTCTCCGTAAGCTGCGAGCTTGGCGCTCAACGGAGACCTTCCAGTACTGCCTGTGATAGGGGTTGATTCATTTGTATTCGAAAATTCGAGTATATCACGCTGAGCCTTTTGTACCAGCGCTTCGGCTTGTGCATGCGCTGAAATAGCGCTGATGTCGATGTCGGGTGGAATCTGAGAACGCCGTTCATCGAAGGGGGTCACTACCACAGGTCTGACGGCATTTTCAATCTTGATTTCTGGGGACTCTATGTGTCTCGTCTGATTGCGGTCCAGATCATGTTCGTCCTGGTCAGGGCTCGTATGTGCAACATCAAGAAACTCATCTCGCCCAGGAGAGGAAAGCCAAGGTGTGGTGACTGTTTCGCTCCCGCTACCACTCGTAGTACCGCTAGCACTCAATTGCAGGTTGTTACTGTCGAAGGTGCCCGTAGTGCTGACAGAGTCCCCTCGGACACGACCATCACTCACTGAAGGGACGCGGAGGAAATCCTGCGATGGAACTGCAGATTCGATCTCCGGCTCCATAGCTAGAGGTTTGTTGATGCTGAAGGGGAACTCAGCATTGATCGTCGAGCCATACCCGTCATTGGGCATGATTGGAGAGAGAGATGACTGTGACGATGATCCGAAAGATGCTCCTCGTTGTCGTAGGAGAAGTCCTGGCTTGACTTCACCAAGATCAATTATAGGACTGTCGTCATCGTGCAAGGGTTGGCCATATTCTTCGTCATCTTCATCGTCAACGATTCCATTTTTATGATCCTTTCCAGAACGATCAAAATCACCAATGATAGGGGGGGCAGAATCTGGGACCAAATTCTCCTCGCTGACCCGCATTTCAGGAGTGGCACCCCGTCCAAAGATGTCCATACGCCTCCTACCAAGAGACCCAGTGCTACTGCTCCCCCTGAGCAAGCGAGTAGTCCGGGGGCCTTCAACATCACCTTCCCGCCGGGCGCTAACACTTGATGATGAGTCGAATCTGAGTGCCCTAAACCCTTGTGGAGTCCCAGGTGCGTATCCACTAGACGATGTCCGAGTATGAGCTTTCAAAATGCTGGGTCGGATACTATCGCTATCTCCTACCCCACCGTCATCATCAAATGCGGCCCCTCCTCGATAGCCGGGCGTTGAGCTTGTGCCAAGACTACTCCCAGAACCGGATCTGTCTCGCCTATATCTCTGCACCCGAAGACCAAGTCTATGCAGAGGGCCAGGGCTGTGATTACCATGTTCTTCGGGGCTGAAGAGTGCACCACTTCCTGTTGACCTAGAGCGATCTCTGGGTTGTCGTTGACGCCAATCACGATCTTGTGCAGATGGATTATGCAGCTCAACATTTGTAGTACGAGGAGATTGAGCTAACGTCCCCGATATCTTTCTATGAAGAGATTGAGGTGTATTAGGTTGTTGGGAAACTGAGCGTGACGAAGCGGCGTCACTCCCGCGATGGATGCGAAACCCAGATCGCGTGGAAGTCAATTCAGAAGTGGCCAATGTGTGCGATAAAGGGCTAGGCTGACTAGGGGATGAATTTACGTGCAAAGCATTGCTAGACCCTGCTGCAAGAGAAGTAGTGGAAAGGGACTGGGAACTATCCGTCGAAGGTACAAATTCTCCCGCTTGAGCTTTCTTAAAGAGGTTCAGAAGTGAGTACTTGCTTCCCAGTTTCCTGACTACAGGTTTCCCTTGGGCAGGGTTAGTCGTCTCCGGCTCTTGAATCTCCGCACCATTGCCGGCAGACCGTGGGCGGCGAGGACTGGGGCTATTAGTAGAATTCGGGGTCGATGTCTTCCTGCTCCTAGAAGAAATGATGGACGATGGTTGTAGGATATGAGGTAGAGATGGACGACGAGCACCAGGATCAAAAGTGGCATCGTCAGAAGGGAAAGTCGGCACAAATTGAAAAGGTTTGGTTGGTGATGCGGGTGGAGTGGACCCCACTCCGATTGTAGATGGTGGGTACATCCTGATGTCTGTGGTAGACGACTTGATTCTGTTCAAAGCATTGTCGATGGAGCGTTTAACGTGAAGTCGTCTTCGCGTTGATAGAGTCTGAGATTCGACATCGCTGCTAAAAGAGCTAATCCGTTCACGAAAAGAACCAGCGCTTGGATCAATCGAAGGCACACCACCAGGCCGCTCTCTGAGATCACGATCCTTGTTGACCAGCCACTGCCTCAATAGTTCCGCACACTCCAGCCACCCATGCTGTCGTGCAAGCATTTCGGGAGTGATACCATGTTTATCGGAGCGGTCGGCATGAGCGCCATGGAGGAGGAGGAGGTTGACAACGTCGGTATTTCCATTGGCAGCGGCAAAATGGAGCGGAGTAGAACCAGATGTTCCGACTATCGGCGCTGACGAGTCCCTGTTTTTCTCACTCGAGTAGCGTCTCGGGAGCCTAGGAAAAGGTGTCTAAACTTAAAAGAATCGATGGAACACATGGACAGTAAAGATTACCTTGGGGCATTGACATCAGCTCCATGCTCGATCAATAATTTGACGACCTGAACATTCCCGCCTGCGCATGCTGCGTGAAGAGGAAGAACACCGTCAAGTACCGAGTTGATAGGCTGTCCATGTTCCAAAGCATATTCAACGAGGCCGACGTTTCCTGTGGCGGCTGCGGAGTGCAGGCCGAGGCTGGGAACTGTAGGCCAAAGACACTCAGCAACGGCGACAGATTAGAATACCTGGACGCACATTCGGTAGTAACATTGTACTTTGCTTCCGCTTTTTGGTATGTTGTCCGCATAGCGACAGGCATGGGGGCGAACCAGCCGTCAAGACCTACACGGCCTTATAGTCGGGAAATTGAATGGTGGCCAATCCGAAACTGATGTCTGAGCAGTTTGATTCACCGAGGGCTAGTGGTTTTGGATCCGGTCCCAAAAGATCCCAGTACCCTCAAGCGCTATGGACAGTATTGTAGAGAATAGATGATAGCCCAGACGCACGGGGAAAGCAACTGCGGCTTGGGAAGTGGGAGATGGTGGTGTGCGGACAAGACGATTTCGCCGGTCTCTTGTGCGATCAGAATCCACGCTTGCTATTCTCGGAATGTGCAAATTAAAATTACAACTTTATTTATCACACATATGTATCTCCGTTTCTTTCGCTTTACTAACAACCCATGTCACAATGGGTCCTTTGCATGCCAAGAGATCGCATACCATATAGACATGTGGCCTCACAATTCGCAGATTCACTTTGTACGAATCCTGCTTTGGACGGACAGACGGGCCCTCGGACCTGGATCGATCCTGTACCCGCTCGAATACCCCTCTGTTGTCCCAGTTTTAGGCATGCCAGGCCCGGTAACACCAGCTGCCAAAACCTTGTTATTTATGACTATCTGCAGCCACGTTTTAGGGCACTTCGCTGACGCTTGCGGACTACTTTGTTTGTGACATGCTTTTGGGGGACGTCCATAAGTGTATACTGCATTCTCAGTGTAAGCGCATTAGCCATAATGATGATTCCGTGACGTGAGTATCGGAAGATGAACAAGTTCTAGAAACGTATGTAAAGATATCTCTAGTAGTGGTTGAATCATGGGTTCTCCAAAGACTTTATTGTGCACATTGACAAGGATGATCCGCATCCTTTCTGCTGTCGCGCTCGCTTGCGCCGATCAGAAGAGAAAAATCGAGCGTTCAAATTGTGGCGTGATAAGGCAGAGCCTTGCATCGCATTACTTATTGATGGTTGTCCGGCTGCGGCCAAAGGAGAGAATAGTCCAAACCAAACACTAGGGTTCTTACTGTCAGCGGCGTTTGCTCTTGATGCATGATGGATCGTCAGTAAGCAATAAACTGAGCCCGTCCGTTCGCGTGCGGCATTGGTAGGCTCTCACGGCGGCGGCTAGCTCATTTTCTGCGTATGCTGGGGGTGCAGCATTATGTGGTTCTCGTAGGTTACATAGTCCTCAACATAACCGTGTAACATATGGCACTGTGTGCCGAATATAGGTTCAAAAATACGAAATAAAATATCGATCGGGAATCATGATCAAACCCTGACAAAGAAGTGATCGTGAATGATCCTCAATCGAGCTATAATCACCTTCAGATGTATATGTGCCCAAGACGCAGAAAAGTGTCCGTGACGGGCACCAAACACTCCGAGTCGCTGGCTTCCGACGTCCAGAAAGCTCATGCGGGCCGGTTTGACACACATGACGCGACGGTGCTGGAAAGATGAAAGCCCCATTTGAACGCTGAATCTTCAGAAGCCACAGTCTATCCAGGCTGTGAGTGTCAGCTGCATTACCGACGTCCCGGAAGGATCTGGGGAATATTCTGCCAATCAGGGTAGTAAAAACTAGGACATGCAGATGACTGGTATCATTGAGCGCAGTGATTTCGACTCGTGCAATTGTATTGGTTTTCTCGGGCCCATGGTTAAACATCAGTGTCCCATGATGACCATACCCCACTGATTTTTACTTGTCCCTACCAATTTGGTGCAGTGCTTTGTCAGAATGTCAGGCTAACCAAAGGGAAGTGACAATTGAAGTCAGAGAGCTTCCGAGTTCTGTCACCCTGGATGCTATAATTTGCGCTTATTGCCCTCTACTGTTAGTGCTATATCCTACGATCCACGAGCAACATAACTACTAACAACAAAGTATAGATATGTGCAACCTAGTGTAGTATTTGATTGTGGATGGCTGATAATCTACGAAACGTGCGTACACACATAATCCTGGATGCAGTCGATTGAGCCCACGGTTTTCTCGGATCCTTTCGAACGCTGAAATTAATGATTTCTACTGTTTAATTCCCTAGGTGGGTAGACTGAGAGTCAGAAGCGAACCTGCCTGCGGTGAATTTTTCGTCGGTTTCTGATAGTGAACCCGGGACCATTTGTTCGCGGGGAAAGTATCGCGGGTATTATTCGCCAGGCCTCATGGTACTCATACCAGACACAGACGGTACCATTGATTGGGACGTCACTGGGTTGCTCATCCCTGAAGATCCGAAATGGTCTGAGTAGGTCATGCTAGCCAAATATTCGTCATGTTCGATGATGGACTGTGACGGCATGCTGTGATTTGGCACTAGTCCCGTGGAGCGGAATGAAGGTAGGACATTGAATGCCGTAGAAGTGTCAGATGTGTGTGCCCTCCAACTTTCTTGCCGTAAGGAGCCGAGGACTTCAGCCGCCATGCGAACAATTTCCCTGCGCCGGTCCTTGTTGAGCGTAGCAACCTGCGTCATAACTCCCATAGCTCTGTCAACCAACTGCTCGGCCTCTGGCATCTTATCTGTCCATGGGTAACGTGTCAACGTTGTGATCAGAGCTACAGTAGCCTCGAAAAGGGAGAAACAGCCCTCAAAGAACCAGATACTGCCTGGGAAAGTTGGATCTGCGTTTTCGGCTCCATAGCGAAGTGCGGAATCATAAGTATCACATTGAAGCTTGATCAACCGTATCGACATGAGAATGGCGGCCTTCCCAATCTCTAGAACATCTTTTCGAAATATCTGTAACCGGCGTACTCCACTGAGAGCAGCAATATATAGCTTCATTCGACAAAGCAGATACCAGGTGTGAAGATTGTATCGTTGACGGTCAATAATCGCCAACTCTGTTGGAGTTAAATCATTGACAGCGTCGTCATGGCGAGAGAGTTGATACTCCGGTGGAAGGTTACCCTCCCAATGTTCAAATCGATTGTCCATATCAAAAAATGTTGCGAAGTCCGGGAAAGCCACGCTGAAGCACTGTTTAACTCTATCAGTATACAGGAGATAGGAAAAATAATTCGACAAACATTATCCAAAGCTACTTCTGCGATGGCGCACAGTTGAATAAAGGTCGATTGACCAAGACAAAAGATATTTCGTGTCCCGTCTAATTCTATCGAGGAGGGAACGGCGACATCGAAGGCTTCCTTGTGAAGCATCTGAGGCCGCCCGAGCAAGTAGGAGTACATTCTGTGAAAGCAAGAGATTAGAAGAAAATCCAGTCGCCGGCACTCAGATCTTACTTGTCCCAGATATAGAGTCCCCACCAGCCCCGTCGTCGAAGTAGTACTTCGTCTTTCGACATGACCTGCCATTGTCTCCATTCTGGATCTCTATGCATGCCCACTGCCTCAGCTTGTCGAATACCGTTGCCAACGAGCTTCCAAGCTTCGCTTACACGCCCATGCTCGGAAAGATAGCTACAAAGAATGGGCACTGCCAGGCACGAGAGCACAGTCCCATCCGCAGCCGAAACCATTAGCGAAATATTCGGCTTGTTCATGTAGTCATCCTCCGCGACACGCCTAGCCCCCATGGCGCAGGAAAAATAATGATCGCGGGAATCGACTTGTACAGCGCGGTTTTGCCCGTCACCGGCTGATTCTGGTGTGTACGCAAGCACAGCAAAGAAGAGGGTCAGCCAATGAGCGTTGATACGGAGACCGTGTGGACCAGGGTATTTCAAAACATTCCACATCTGTGAGCAAGCATTATTGAACCATTGCTCGGGTATACCAAACCGCCAATTGCACTCTACAAAGAAAGTCTCTAGGAGTGCTGTCGTAACATCAGTTGATGGAATGTCGCAGATCAGGTCTTCAACTCTTGCGATCAATAAGTTGGATAATATCCCAGGTTTTGTGTCACGATAAACAGACGTTGAGTCGGTAGATTTCGCATAAAGGAACCGGGATGTTTCGCCTGTACTAATCTGCGGTTTTAAAATGATATTAGATGATGCCTTCGATTGTATTGTGACATACACGAACTCACCGCGTGCAGAGCACAGATCAAGCTACCTCTCCCGATATACTCACCGTGATGACCAATTGACAGACTTGCCAACGCCGATGTTGTGTTATACACCATCTGCGGAAGATAATTTAAAGGTTTTGGTGGCAACTCTACATCGTCATCTCCTCGTAGTTTATTAGAGGGCGATGGATGCATAGTTGGAAGGTCAGGGCCAGGGGAGACATAGGGGGAAATGTTTTCGATTGACGCGCCCACTGTAATTGAGCCTGCGGGAGAGGGTAAGACGAGATCTGCAATCGGCTCAATTTCAGCTTTTATGACGATCTTATCATTAGTTTTCTCGATGAGAGCCTTCTCTAGACGAGCAACTTTAGCGCGGAGGATCTCAATTGTCTGCTCTGAACTGGGGTTTGTGAGGCCAATTGGCGGACGTGCCGGAGTGGGGCGCGCAACTGGTACAGTTTCCCAGCGGCATAAATGGGATACCCCTCGTTGCGTACACAAAGAACATGGATATTTGCGATCGCATTTCTGTAGCGTTTGTTGTAAGCGGTCAATATATTCGTGCTATAGCAATGCATTTAAGTGCACCTACTTGGCGGCGTTTTGTACACTCTACACAGCTCAGCCTCAAGCGCCGGCGGGTCTTCTTCTCCTTTACAGGCTCTAGCGCCGTTTGATTCCGCTGCATTGTTAATGACCTGACCGCTGGAGACGGGCACAATAAGACACGATTTCCTGTGAATATGAAACCTCGGGAATGAAAACCTGTGAAACACCCAAATATAACGAGTTGTGAATTCGCGTTGTTCAGGAACAAGGTGAGGTCCGTTGGATGTGTAAGATTCGACGGGATCAAAGAAGTACATAGTTCCGTTAGTTGAAACTGAAAGCTGATCATCAATGTACGTATTAACTCCATTAGACATCCAGAAGGCGCTTGCCTCCTTGCCAGACTGCGAAACTAACAGCCGTCATAGGGACTACCTTCAAGTACCCAATCGATAATCCAACGTAAAATCCTCTCCAACCTCCAGAATTCCAAATAGCGGCAAGGGTTTCGCCTAAGCGAAGCCAACGATCGGGGCGAGTTATTCCACCGACTTGCATTCGGCGACGAACAATCTCGAAGGGATATGAGGCAGTTTGGGCGATCAGACCTGAAAGTGCACCGATAGCTAGATCTGCGATTGGAGTCGGTGGTCTGTGGCCTGTCTTATCTGGGGAAAGAAAGCGGGATCTCAGGAAGCCCCAGCACAGGAATGAGACTCCTGCATATGGAATCATTCCTGCCAATGTCACAGAAAAGCCGCGATAAAATTTGAGTATAGGAAACATTTCGAGGTAAGTTCTTGCGTTCACAGTAGTTGGTGATCGAGAAAGTGTAGAATATTCATTGTATATCTGCTTGTAGGCTTGCATGAATGTTGGATGTGCAGAACGTCCATGGTGGTCGGGTGCCTTGGTCTGGAAGGCCATTCGAACACGGATAACATCTAAAGGGTATGTCACGAAGACAGACATTGTTCCTAGCGCGGTGGTCAACATCAGGTCTGGGTGCATTTGTATACCAGGAAAAAACCTGAAATCGCTCCTGCGAGAAAACGTCGAGCATTAGTTTCCTGCTCTCGTGTAGGCATCAATATCTAGAAGATACCAAGGCGATCAGGAGAAAACTATAAGATTATAAATCTTCCAGCTCACATGGTGGACCTGATCGTAGGCCATGAACTTTATACCAGCATACGGAAATATACGCAGTAGGGTGGCAGAATGTCCTTGGAATAGACCACGAACTCCTCTATTGTTATATATTTCACCAACAGCACGGAAAGCTCCGCTCCAGGATCCTTTGAAAAATGAACAAGATTCAAGGAAACCTGGAAAAGAATCGGCCTCACCTGCATATTTACGAAAGTCAGGATTGGATGCTTGAAAAAGGATTTTGACACGATCTAGAGGAGCGACGACGGTTTTGGCCTATAAATTTCAGGAATTTGTATCGTTCATTGAAGGTAGTCACATACCACACAACCAGCAAATCCTCCAGCAAGTCCTGAACGGATGATGTAGTTCCAGCTCTGTTTATCTCGAGGTGAAGTCGAGACATTGGGACTCATTCGCAATGCGTTAGACGGGATAGTTCATGCAAGGAAAGTGAAGTTGAAGGAAATCGTGTGAGGATAGGACTGAAGAATTGAAGGGCAGTCGAGGTCCGATTCGCGATCGGTCCTTGTGATCGATCACGTGCCTGCTGTAGAGGACAGGATATCAAGTTTCGTTCTTCTCTTGCTTGCAACTTGCTTGTCATCTATGTCATCAAAATCAAAGCCAGATGCCAAAACTCCTGTCTTGAAAGGGAAAGAAGGTAAATTCACTCGACTTCTACGTAAAGATCCTGAACTAACCCTGAATTTAGCTGAGGACAAGGTTCTTGAATACATGAAGAGCGTATGTCGATCTTTCTTGCCGGCTTTTCTTTTGACGCGTAGTCTTCAGATGAACCGCCCGTATGGTGCCGTCGACGTTGCGGCCAACCTAAAAGGCGCAATTCCTAAAGCGACCGTTCCAAAAATCTTGGTCGCACTTACTGAGAAAGGTCTTTTGGTCCAGAAAACCTACGGTACGTGGTCAACCGAGTATATGCACTTATTTGCTCCTATCCTTCGCAGGCAAAACAACTTTCTTCGTATTCAACCAGTCAAATATTGAGTCAGTGCCTGCCAGTGAAATCGCCACCATAGAAGCACAGCAGAAGACCGTTGATGAAGAGAATAAAGCAATCGCGTCTGAACTCAAAACAGTCCAATCAGGCATTTCTCTAGATATCCACGCATATATCGACTATGATTTACTCCTTCTTCAGAGCTCTTGAAACTGAAAGCGACACCCAGTAATCAGGAGCTGGAAGCTCAAGTTTGCGAGGCAGACAATATGGTAAGCTACTCGGAGAGCTTGCAACAAGTGAGTATTTTAGCTGGAACAGGTGTCTTCTCTATCTGCTCGACTCCAACCTCTGCGATCTGGCGCTCCTTTGATATCGGAAGCCGAGATGACACACATCGATGCCGAGTGGACAAAGTGGCGATCAGAATGGATCAGAAGGAGAAAGGTCTTCATGACGTACGTTTTCTCAAGTCCAACTAACTCACTACAACGTGATCTAGAACCCTAAGACTCCTTTTGTGCAGATTCTGGCAACTGGCGACAGATGCTTTACCTCCTCAAGAAGCGGCGAGCCTCGCAGAAGATCTTGGCGTGGAACTGGATACCCTCGAACATATCACTCTTGAACGCAGTCAACTCTGTATTTGCGCCAGATCTAACCTATTGAAACGAAAACGCTAGGTTGTGCTTGTCTCTGAATTTCAAAATCGTTCTATGTTGCATTTGCCCCTCATCATGTTCATTGTATTGCCCGCTAGTTCAATATTCATCTTGTGCTATACCATATGCTTTTGAGGGTTGAGTATTTACCCCAAGCCCGCCAATGTGCGACCCGAATGTTGGATGTAGTTGAGACAAACTCATAGGTCTATCACATCAATTCAAGAGATTGCAGAATTGTAGAAATTGGAGAAACATGTTAAAAACAGGTTAAGTGATTCTGATAAGTGTTTCTCTAGAATTCTACACAATTTCCTGAAGTGGAGACTTATCATTGTCAATTTGATGGCTCCTTTCCGACAGAATTGATGAAAATATCCATACGTAGCATGGGGCAGAATATCCTTATATCCCGTCTCACAGCGATTCAATTGTATGTAGTATAAGCTATTGACTCACGACATGGAGCATGAAGTACTAACCTTGCTTGTGTATTGCAATTTTATCCCTTATTTCGCTCATGACTCGGTTTTCAGTAGACAGCTGGCTTTCAGATGGCCAATTCTTCATACCTTTGCCTAAAAAGGTGACCATGACTGAGCTCACAGACCTTCAGGAATGCGAACCGTGACAAGACAAGCCGTACTTGAGTTTCAGGTATATCCTGGATGCATCCTCCCTCCAAAAATGTTATTATGGTTGTTATAATGATATCCACCTAAGCCAAGAAACTACATCAGGTAAGGATACGCCACGGTCATAACCACAGTAGACCTGATCCAACCAAGTTGAAACCCGATGGGGAAAGCTTGCCACCACTTCCTTTCTAGAACGTTGTGGGATGATCAAGCTACAACATAGAAATTTACCGTGACAAATAGATATGTGGCGTAGGTGTCAGAGAGCGGAAAACTAGATAGCAAATGAACAATGTCATTCCTGCTTTAGAACCTCACTATTTCGGACACGCCTCGCTCCATCTTCACCAGCAAGTAGCGCTAGAACTTGATTCGCAATGTCTTGCGTGACTAATATAATTGGGGCTGTCCATCTTGTTTCTGTAGCAGTGACTTGTATCCAGCAGCGCAATGATGTTTCTAGTCTTCATGGTGTCCGCACCGGTCTTTCTGATGTTGACCCACAAATTGGGCTTGCCCAATCAAAGTCGATCAAAAAGACTACCACTTCATTGGATCGAAGGGATTCAGTATCAACAAGATTGGTATCTCTGACATCACCGTGAGTGAAACAACCCATGCAGTTTTCGGACGATCTCTTACATTTTGTATAGTGGGGCGGATGGTCCAACTTATTCATCACAATCGCAGTCCAGTCCTTAGAAATGGAAATGGAACTTTGTCTCTTCGGTGGCAAGTTGAGTTTGGTCAGGTATTCATGTGCAGCCAATGAATATCGATCTGTAAACTTGGCAATACACTCTTCAGCAGTATCATTGACAGTGGCAAAGAAGACCAACTTGTCTCCATGGGAGCTGTTGATCATATATGAAGCTGGCTTCTTTTCTGTTGTCGTGATACGATAGAAGAATGGTAATTGTCGGTGGTAATTGTCCCAAGAGCCTGTGGCTTTGATCAACTCACAATGATCTTCAATGCGGTAGACTGTCTTCATTAATGCATCCATAGTGGACGCCATTGCATACCACTACCGTTTTTGCCTGTAATTGATCGTCAGATCAAGACCTGAGCGAGGGGCTCGACCTTGACGCGCTCTCCATCTTAGACAGCACTGGACAAGGCAATTTGTGGCCCTATGTATCCCATGAGTATGGATGAAAGTGCAGACATGCCCGTATCAGCCATTAGGTGTTGCACTTAGAGTAGACTTTCATCGCATTGGATATGTAATTGGCACAGACTAGGATCACTTGGTTTATCGGTCCTTTTTCAATTCTACGTTCGCAAACAAGACCCGGCATGATGAAAGGTTACCTTCCGTTACGTATTCCGAGTCAGCAATTGTCTTCACGTGAACTTGAAGGCCCAGGTGTTCTTGAAAGATATCGACGATAGTGTTCCTCTGCTCGGCCTTAGGTTTGTATCAATCACATATGCATGCCACAAGTTTGAGAAGACATTTCAGAACCCTACTCAATGGGGCTGCTCTGCATCTGTCTTGGAAGAATCCAAAAATAGGGTGGTGTAAGGGAGAGGGATCGAGTGGTATTTATATGGCCTGTTAAGAGTGATGAGTTGTCCTGGCCCTACAATAACCTGGAAATCTTCGGGGCTATTAATAGTTGATGGCGACACTTTGCGACATCTATTTCCCAGCTGGTTGTCAGTTTCTTCGTCATCACGCTTGCGTTTATCCCAGCGATCTTGAGGAGTTCGACAAGAAGTAAGCATCCACAGGGTCCGGAATAGTACTGAAACATTCTCGCCTATATTAACCCTACTATGCAATATGATGTGCAGAACATGGGTTGAGCACTCGTCTCCTAATAACTTAGAAATGGGGTAAACCTTTTGAAATGTTCTACATCTTGATTCCTCATATCAACCCCTGTATTGTAGGGAAATTGCGACACGGCGGCCGCGAGACAGTTGTCCCAGTGTGACCCGATATCTGTTATATCTAGCAGCCTCGTGTACATGTATGTATCAACGTCTGGAAACGAGAGGCCAGCCAAGGTTTCTTGCATGTCGAAGGCAGAGAGATCACCTGGTATATCCCTGCAGAGGCGGATTTCCGGTATGAATAGTGCTGGGCTGGCATCAGACTTTTCCTTTTGAATGCTGAGCAGTAAAACAATTGGGGTACTGGGCGAGACAGAGACGATGGAGATAAATGTCCTGGATAAGGAACTTTTCATCAATAACGATGCAGCTGAAATTCCAAGTATAAGTATCGGGTACCGATAGTCATAGGTGGTCGTGAAGGAGTGTTTCAATTATTATACTGAGTCTTGACATGATCCTAATAACTTACACATGGTGGTTTCGGATCGAACCCCCCTTTTGGGCATGATCTTTACATTTTGCGACTTTTATGTTTCGATGGCGATATTGGACGGGGCGTACGTAGCCTACTTAGCTTTTGTTGTCGTTTCATTCATCCTTCAAATCTTTTTTTCGGGAAGTCCTGGCGAATGAAAGCACGATTTCATATGTATCGTTTGAAAAAACCATCCAAACAATAAGGTTGTATAAGCCATCATTAATGCAACAGTCTAAAAGAACCGCAGGTTCATACCGTAAGTAGAAAAAAGAAATCATAAGTTATAAGTAGAAGAGCTATCATGGATAAATCCCTTTCGGGTGACATTCAATACAAATATGCGCAAACAAGCCCCTCGTCATTCCGGACGACGAGGCTCGTTCAGCGGTTGTGTTCTTACTCATTCGAGTCTGCAGCGACACCTTTCGGAACTGCACACTGGCTTGCAATCAATATCTGGCACAATAGCTCTGTTCCTACGCGTTGAGAAAGTGACGGGCGCTTATTGACCTACGGATTTATCTGGCCATTCCCTTCTGACGGCAGGACGTTCTTTAATTTTCTGCGCTTTCGGAATAGGGATAACTCTGTGACATCCTGGCTGTGATGACCGTTACTCAACGGAAACCACAACACCTACCTGACGAGATTCAAAGTAGGCCTACCATAATGACCATCGATTGCGCGAAATACTGATATCTCGGTAGCTGTTAATGAACCAGGCGTTCAATATCAATGTGATTCATGCAAGTGCGACTTGACGCATACTATCCGTATCAAGTGTGCCGATCCGGTCTGTCAACCAGAAGACGGAGTGGACATATGTCCATCTTGTTTCTGTGCCGGTAAGGAGTTCGGAAGGCACAAGAGAGGGCACGCATATCGTGTCATTGTGAGTTATTCTCGTGTCTCTACTTTGAAACTATGAGGGAGCCAGCTGTGCATAGGAAATTAATTCATATCCCATCTTTACTGAAGATTGGGGAGCTGACGAGTAAGTTTCATATTAATCGGGGATACTCTTATATCTTGATATACTTGTCTAGGGAGCTTCTACTGATCACGGGACTCACAAGCCATGGCTTTGGGAATTGGAAGAAGATAGCTGAACACGTCGGTACTCGAACGAAGGAGGAAGTCGAGAAACATTATAATGAAGTTTATGTAGAGTCTCCAGATTGGCCATTACCAGTAAGAGTTAATCTTCTCAGGAATTATGACTATTGACACTCTATAGGCCATGGGTTGTGATTTTGAAATTGACCCAGAAGAATTTCATGAACGAAAACGAAGACGAATATCTGCGATGAATGCAATGGCGCCGCCCCCTCCTAAAGTCGCTCCTACGTCCGCACCAGGTAATCATGAAATCGCCACGTTTCTTCCTGGTCGATTGGAGTTCGAGCACGAACTGGACAACGATGCGGAAGATCTTGTAAAGGACCTGGAATATGGTGTTTGTCTCGTTTATGGTGGAGACCAGATACCTGAGGATGAGGAAGATGCAGATGTGAAGGCGCGAATTAAGTGGAAGGAAGAGCATAAGTTGGCCGCCGGGAATAGCGTTTCTGGGAGAGGCAAAAAGTTGCCAGGGAAAGGTTTTTTGAAAGGACCCAAAACCATAAACGGCAAGACAAACGGATATCATGGAAATGGAAACAGCGACATAGTTAAACAAGAGCCCAAGACAGCAGACACCAACGGAACTACTTCTCAGGACGAGGAAGCCGAAGAACCAACGCAGCCGCCTCCATATGAAACTGAAGAGTCGTTGAAGTTCAAGCTCACGTTGATGGAGACATACATGCAAAGGGTTGAAAAAAGGTTAGAAGGCAAGGCATTGATCTTTAATCGGGGACTTTTAGAGTACAAAAAGGTCCTCTTTCGTTTCCCCTCCCTTACATCCACTCACACCATGTCAGATGCAAGCTGCTGAGAAGAAACGTCCACGTGAAGAGCGAGATATTATTCACAGACTTCGACCGTTTGCCAAACTCCAGACAGCGGAAGATTACGAAGCTTTCGCTTCGGATATACTCTGTACGAGACAATTTTTACAGCTGACAGGGACTTACTGAGTTTTATCCAGATGAAGCGATGCTTCGAAAGAGGATTTTGGAACTTCAAACCTATCGGCGGCTTGGGTTGATGACTGCCGCTGACATCGATAAGTATGAGGCAGATTTGGCTAAACGCGTACGTTAACCCGTACTTCTTATCGTGACTCAAAAGATCATACGTTTCGACAGACACAAGCCAAATCAAACCCTCCTCGTGATTATCATAATTATGATCGGTCGCATGCACGATCAGTTTCACGACATTCCACTGGCCCTGATCCTCGTCGTATGGCTGAACATGACTCTCTTGAGCGTGAAGGCACACCCAAACTGCCAGTCTCTGCGCCACCCGTTCGTCGTCTACGTAAGTGATACTAATCCTGCTACTTGTGCATGAAACTTACGTTGTTATTCCCAGCTGCCCCGCTCAATCTCGCTAATAGTCCGTCTCTGCACCTTTTGACCCCCGGAGAACAAACGTTGTGCTCACAACTACGGATCCTTCCTAAGCCATACCTTGTCATCAAAGAAACTCTGGTTCGAGAGTATGCCAGGCGAGGAGGCAAACTTCGTCGTCGAGAAGCCAGAGACTTGGTGAAGATTGATGTCAATAAAACCAGTCGTATCTGGGATTTTCTTGTACAGGCTGGGTTCCTCAAGATCAACAACGACCCAATCACAGCTGCCACTGTCCCTGCTCCTGCTGTCGACGCTAAGTGAGTGGCAATCAATATAGGATTTCAAGGCCATCGCCCTAATCATGAATTATATTAGAGCATCTGCTGGAACATCTGCTAGTCCTTTAGTCAACGGCTCCCCTACAAAGGATGCACATCCCCGCGCTTTCTCATCACCTCTTCCACCACCCCCACCCCCAATGGCGAACGTTTCTTCATCGGGCAGCTATAATGGTTCCCTCTATAATGCGTCTCTTGCCTCAACGCCAAGTTTCACAGGTTCTTGGCCTCCACTTGCGTAGTAAGCTTTTACGACACTCTTCACCTGTATCTTTATTGTCATACCTACTGCATTTGTACCACTAGTCACGCACCATAAATATTACTTCTTAATTCTTGATATTGTCTGTATTTGGTTTTTGCGTCGAGGCGAAACAATAAGAAGTCAGGTCACATGATTCAAAAATTTCTGTAATCTCGCGTTTTGGCTGGCTGGGATCGATCTGCGCTCAATCTAGTACTTCTGGAGCTGAAGAGAGTTTGACGTGGAATTTGGGCCATCCTGAGTCTCGTCCGATATTTGTATCATTGAAAGACGGCCGATCATGGTTGAAGCGCAACATCACCACAGATCGACGCTTAAACAGGTGCGTTTAGCTTGATCTCGAAGTTGAATGGAGCTTCCTCAATTGCAACTACAGACTAATAAACGTTATAAATCTAAACATGCAACAAAATCGGCCTTAAAAGACGCTGCAAAAGGTGAGAAACATTCGCATATCATTCGATCGACTACAACTTAACCTTATTCAGGTCGCATTGCTCGCACATCCTCAAAGGCATCTGCAACTACGAACGCTTCGGCCCAAACGAGACTGAACCGACGCAATAATGCAAAACAGGCCCAAGCAAAAAAGCGCAATGCGCTAGTTTCAGCAACGCGTGTTTTCAGTGGCGTTGATGGAGCACCCAGAATTGTCGCCGTAATTCCCCTCTGTCCTGACGTGGACCCTAAAGCGATTGTCACCTCTCTTGCTGGATCTTTGGATATATCGGCGGACGATTGCCCGCAAACAGGTTTATGGAAGATGAAGTATGTAAGATATTGCTTCCCTTTAACTCATCCAACTCATGTAGAATATGAAGAGCAGAAAGATTCAGGACATCCCTTCAATTCATCAATGTACCATACAGGAATTTCTATGCAGCGCTTGACGCCTGCAAAGTTGCTGATTATATAGTCTTTGCACTCTCAACCTCGGTTGAAGTCGATACCTGGGGGGACACACTCCTTCGCACTCTCCAAGCACAGGGTCTTCCAGATGTTGTCACGTTGGCTGCATCTAATCCAACGATTGACCTTAAATCACGGCCGGGGATACTGAAGTCCCTTCTCTCCTTTGTCCAATACTTTGTTCCTAGCCAAACTCGGGTGTTCGATATGCACGCCAGCTCAGATAGACTCAATGCTCTTCGGACGCTTTCTGAGGGAAAGCCGGCCGATGTCCGGTGGCGGGAGGGTCGGTCGTGGATTTTGAGCGAGACAACAGAATGGGAAGACGGACAACTGAAGGTGACTGGTGTTGTGAGAGGATCCTCTCTTTGCGCGAACAGACTGGTCCATCTCCCAAACTTTGGGGACTTCCAGATAGCCAAGGTACGCCATTCCGCCATACTGTTGATATCCTGTCAGCTCGAATATTTTGAACTATGAACAGATTCTATCTGCAGCCCTGCCTCGACATTTAAAATCTGGGCAAACATCAATGGATATGGAAGCCACGGTCCTTGCGGAACCTGATACGGAAGATGCAGATTCGTTGGTATCAAGTAATGACCCTGATGATCTTACTAATGAGCAAACGTGGCCTACAGAGGAGGAGATGAACGGAGGAGAGAGGTCACAGGAACCGTCGTTGCCTGATGCAGACAATGGAACTACTCCCAAGCACGTGAAACGGATACCGAGAGGGATGAGTGCATATCAGGCGTCGTGGATCGTCGACGAAAGCGATGACGAAGATGACGAGGATTCCGATGACAAGGGCGACGGCAAGGGCGAGGAGGTGGAAATGGAAGAGATTGCAGAAGAAGTGGAAGAAATGCAGGATATGCCTATGGATGAGGACATGGAATCAGAACGACGGGTTGCCTTTGAGGACCTAGATAACGAAGAAGAGCAAAGACAGTGCGTTATTCCTTCTCATGAGAGTTGAATGGTCTTTCTGACGTGCTTTCGAGGTTGAGCTCTTGGAGGAATCGGCAGCGTGAAGAAGAAGACGATTTCAAATTTCCAGATGAAAAGGACACTCCACAAGGTATTCCGGCCCGTGTCAGATTCCAGCGTTTTAGAGGAATGCGGTCGTTCAGAACCAGCCCATGGGATCCATTTGAAAATCTTCCTCGAGATTATGCGCGTATATTCCAATTCGAAGACTTCAAGCGGACAGAACGCAGTATACGCCGACGAGCAGAGCAAGAAATCTCTGCAGTCGAGGTGAGTCATAAATATCATATTCGATATGACCCAGCTGAATGTACTTAGCCTGGTAACCGGGTCTCCATAATCCTAAAAGATGTTCCTCAAGAAGCCGCGACTACCGGACCCGTTGTGATGTTTGCCCTCCTACAACATGAGCATAAAACCTCTGTATTGAACTTCACTGTTCAGAGGAACACTGAATATGATGAGACCGTAAGGTCGAAGGTGAGTATTGTCTTTGTGGTCAGTTTGCGTATAAGAACCATGTATTCTTCAGGATCCTCTGCTCCTATGTGTTGGACCCCGTCGCCTTCACGTGAACCCTATCTACAGCCAACACACGCGGGGCGGAGGCAAGGGTGCGAACAACGTCCATAAGTTTGAGCGATTCCTTCGACATGGGTTGACGAGCGTTGCAACAACCTATGGTCCCGTCATCTTCGGAACCCAGCCTTGCATATTCCTCAGGGAAACCTCGGATATTCAAGGTTCTTTCGTTGTATCTTCTGATTCGAGCTCCCATGCTGACTTGTGACTACTTAGCGCCGCAGCTCGTTGCGATGGGTACTTTCATGAACCCTGACACAACACGCGTCATAGCGAAGCGTATCATTCTCACCGGGCACCCATTCAAGGTCCACAAAAAGACAGCGACCGTCCGATATTTGTTTTTCAATCCCGGTAAGTCTCATCATCTCTCCTTCCCTGAACAATATTTATTCTCCTTCTAGACGATGTCCACTATTTCAAGCCCATTCAGCTACATACCAAGCACGGACGTACGGGTCACATCCGCGAGTCTCTCGGGACACATGGTTACTTCAAGGCCCATTTTGACGGACCAATTAACCAGATGGACACGATTTGCATGTCACTGTATAAGCGCGTCTTCCCAAAATTTTCCAAATTATGGACCATCGGCGGTGGACAACAAATCATCACTACATACGATGACGCTATGCAGGAGTAAGCTCCGCGCTTCTGGAAGTCACTTGTTATTCTTGTATATCGTCATTCCTGCCTTTTAAGTCAATGCATTCTCATTTGTCTCTTACTGAATTCATCTTGCCTTGTATAGCTAATACAATCGTTGCAAGAGTGAGATCTTTTGCAGTCATTGCGTGATTGACATTGTTCTGCGAGTTGCTTATAAGTCATATCACCAACATACAGCGCGTCATGACAATTCAAGTTAGCTTAGTTCCCGCCTCAAGCCTCATCGCTGTGAATCTGACATTTGCAGAACGTATCGACGTCGCTAGTGGGGATAAAGAGTCGGCAAGAATGTCAATGGTCACCTTCCCTTGCTCCACGCTTTGACACCCCACAGGGCTCCACCGGTCTTCAAAAGGTATCTAGGCCGACCCAGACTAACACATATGAGATTTGGGGTACAACCTTATCGTACCTGGTGACTTGTTCGAAACGAAAATAACTCATCCCTCCAAACTCTCGGATTTCTTGCCAAAGTGCTTGGCCTATGCCGTTTAAAGGCCGTGAAACTTTCCATTGCTTAACAGAAAAACGGCATCGTGTGTAGTACATAGGTGCATAGTCTTTTGATGAAGGTTATCGCAGATAGTCTGTCTAAATCCCACTTAGACTTCGAACATCCTGTCTAATCTGGCGATAGAACCAAGAAGTTAGAATAATTCATAGAAAGCAAACGAGAACAGACGTGTGGTATCGATCGAATTGACAGACTATTGAACTTTGGTTGATTCCAGGGAACTAGGACACTCCGATGAGGCAGGCTGAGAAGGCGTTTCTGAGGCAGCTTGGTTTGCTTGGGTCACAGAAGGTGGAATAATTGTACGCACCTGTCGATCGTTTGGAAACATGGTGACCATGCATCTTTACAGTAGCAGGAAGTTTAGCAGCGGCATTCTCATCGCTATCAAGGGCAGCGTGAGCAGCAGAAAATTGCTTGAGAGTGTAAGCAGCGAGAGAGGATGAATAAAGCTGTTGTGAGTTTGGAATGTTTGATGAATGGGCCATTGCAATTGGGAAAAGCAATAAACTCTGGATACATCAGTTTATAAAAGGTGGAACCACGGTGGCGCGTATTTAATTAAGCTCAACTTGAGTTCACGAGATGACATCATGCACATGCCTTGTTCCAGACACACGGAGCACGGGAAGATTGAAGGTCTGGTGCAAGCGAGATTGATACATATTATCGTCTCCGTATCCAACTTACAGCTCTATGAACATTTTCTGCTGTCCACGTCCATACTTCCTCCAGAAGGCCATCCAATCCACCACGATCATCCCACGAGAGTTCATGGGATGGTTTCGTAGCTATAAACTTGAGCACATCCTTGACAGTCACTAAACCCATCAACACGCCGTGATTCTCGACTAATATTACCCGCGGCCTGATATACTCTATCAGTGAAATGACTATGCAGAAGGCATACAAGACTCACCCCATACGCTTAAATAACTGCATAACAATCTCCAACGGTAGCTCCGGAGATACCGTTATAGGAGTCTTGAAGAAGACTTTAGCATCAAAAACTCGACAAAAGCAGCGACGAACCAGGTTTACCCAGGGCCAGAACCTGATACCACCCTCCGATAGCGCCGACTCGAAGAAACTAGTGCCAGCGGCTTCCTCTTCGATACCAAAAGATACACTGTGTATCGAGTGTTCTGAATCATGGGGAGCAAAGTGACAACGGGTGTCGTCATTGACGCGAGGCATCTTCTTGACTCGATCTGCAGATCGGAAATTAATGTGGCAGCAACCAGTGACATTGGAAATCATGAAGATACCGAGAACGTAACGCAATTCGGTGCGTCCTATGTATCCAATGATATGTCGTAGACCATCGGCGGATTCGATTGGGAATCCTTTGACGTGATTCGCTTCCAATATATCCTCTGACCACAGGACATGGTCAGAAATATGTATAAATTACCCATATAACGTTGACTCACCAATCTGCTTGACATACATACCAGATTCAATCAATGTATGCATCCCTGTACGCATAACAGCCGATACTGATACCCTCTCAACATGGTCATGGCGTCAATATCAGATAAACAACTACCTGAAACGTTATATGCATGATCTTCCTTTTCTAAGAAAGGGAATCCATTGAAACGGATCATTTCATCGGCAATTCCATTGGTTCCTAGAAAATCACCGACTGCTTTGGTGACAAGCAATACAATCTAAAGAGATTTCGCAGCAGTCGTGAGTGACGTGATTTTTCCACTCACCATAGTAGGTAGAATGTAGTTAAGCGCTCCAGTCAGTTCGAACATGATGACCACCACTGTCACGGTAATTCTCATGACACCGCTAGTATACGTCATTTGAGCCTGCATTCACGATAAAGTGAGCAGGTCAACTCCTACCTTAGTGCTGCAGATGCGCCCAAGAATGCATACGTTCCAGGTGTAATGCATGGAACGTCGGGGGCACATACCGCAAATATACCATGTCCAGTATACGCTCTTGAGTCGACAGGTCAACTCCTAGGTCTTAATAATAATGGGACATAGGGTCCGACCTTTCCATAGCCTTAACCAGAATACCTATCATACGACCGAACGTTGCTCCGATAGCCATAGAAGGAACGAAGATACCAGCTGGGACCTTACAGCCATAAGATATCACAACAAGACCTATCCGGATGATCGTGGCAAGGAATAAAGAATTTGAAATTCGCCATTGAGCAGGTGTTCTGCCAGAAGTGTCAACAAGAAGCAGAGTATGGGATATTGTGCCTACTGGCAAAGGTTCCCAATGTTTCCACCACCTTCACACTCTCGAAAAAGTATAGCCATACTGGAGGTCATGTCCATGCGGAGGAACCTATTGAAATACCCAATCATAGCAGTCAATGTGGCCAGAGTAACAGCCTCTGCTACGCCGTGGTTTGCAAGGTACTTCCGGCGAAATGCTGCTACCTGGATATTGAATTTGACCATAAAAGCACCATACAAGCCCTGTTTCAGCATGTTAAGCCCGCTGAGACAGAGAACACTGAAATGGACAAGCACCCCAAATATTCCAAGAATAACATAGAACATTATCTCGAAGAAATGCCAATCTCGATCGTAGGTAATCTGGAACAGCACGAGTTTTCCGGTACGGAAAGGATTCATGGCCTGGAATTATGGGTGGTTGAACATAGTATGAAAAGTAAAGGCGGCGTGTCTGCGTACAGATAGGGTGACTGTCGCGACAAGCGCACAAAGGAAACTTCTCCACATGGTCTTGATGCTGAACCCATGGCTCATTTCCTGGGAACACTATCAGAGAACAAGATAGCAGAGAATAGGGCACCGAGTCAGACCTCTATTGAAAATAACACTCCACCTATTGGAGAACCGAAAGCGACTGCCACACCAGCCGCACTAGCTGCCGTAACGATCTCCCGCATTTTACCTGTGAACATTAATTTCGCGTTTGCCATGACTGTGAGAGAGTACAAACCTTGGCTGCGCGAGAATTTTTTGAACAATCCGGCCACGAGAGAGCCGATACAACACGCTACATGCACCGAAGGGCCTTCCTTACCCACTGACAATCCTGATGCAATTACCAAGGGCTGGAATTGACGTCGACATGGGAACATGGGTGCAAATCAACCAACATACGTGAGACACGCACCAATGTTATACTTTTAATGACGACCGTAGCAAACCCAAGGTAACCTTGCATGACAAAACCCGCGAGAATACATTTGATCTCAGAGATACCTGAACCCGCTGCATACTTGGCCATTGATCTTACTAGATGTGCCGCGACAAACGAGAACAACGTCTATATCTCTTCCTTGTAAGAATTATATATTTGATAGTCAAAGAAACCGAAACTTACCGCGAAGAAAACGAATACGGTCCAGCGACCCATCATAACATTACTCCATGGGTGCCACGAATCACACCCGTCCACGTCCTCGCCCTCAATCTCCCAACAGCAGAACTGCTGATTCAGCCACCACCCATCTGAGCAGTACCCAAACTTGATATCCGAGAGCCATTGAGTTATTATAGAGATGATGGCCGCATTGACACCAATGACCATGCCTGCAAATTCTTCCTAAGTACAGACAATGGCAACGGAAAAGGTATGGGACACGTACCTGCGAGGCTAACGACGAACCAGCTTTGTCCCATGTCCATGGCTTTGCGAACCTGCGACCAGAGCCAAAACCATGACCTGCCGGGACCGCGTCGCACACGAGCGGGCGCGGAGTAAGAGTGCGCCGTGCGGATGCGGCGGTTCCTCTCGAGGATAGAATCCTGGATCCAGTCTGTGTTACGAATTTCGGTGTAAGGCAAGTTCGGTCGCGACACCTGAATGTGTTGACGGTACCTATAGTTGTAAAGTCCTCATATCGGCTATGTTGAATAAGTGTAAGTCTGGATGTAAGATTGATACATGTAGAGCTTGATACCGAATCTGCTCGAGTTCATCGTCGTCTAGACCTTCGGCGGTATGCATATGCTCATAAGGGCATAAAAGACTTTGCAAATGGCGTTTGCCGCAGTTGCCGTACTTGAAATCACTATGCCACGTGGAGGCGCGTCTCTTGCAGATATGTACATTGCAATAATCAAGAAAAACAGGCAGTCTACATTGTAAAAATATCACGGAACGCGAGTTTTAAAGGGTATAATGGAATATACAGAGTTCTACATCCGTTAGATCCAAGACACATGAGTGGGGATTTGATCGTATCCACCAAGGGTATCGTCATCTCGAAAGAGAGTTAGTATGGTGAGTTAGGGGAGCTTGGAGTAGCCGCCAAGCGGCTCTCGAGGTTGCTAAAGATCAAATCAAGGTCAAGAATTTGCTAAAGCAGGCTGAGGGGCGACGCACCGCAAGGTCTCCTCCTTAGCGAGAAGCTGTTGCCTCTTCTCGTTAATCTCACGTTGAACTCTGAGCTCGACCTCCCGAAGCTGTGATCAATTCAAAATTAGGAAAGGTCGGTAGAGTAGGGCGCGTGGAATTGACCTTCTCCTCCTCACGACGGAGCTGCTCTTCTTTCAGGCGTACGCTCTGATTGGCGAGGTCGTCAGGATATACTTGAGATTGGCTAAGAGGATCAAAGACATGTATGTTCAGCGAAACAACATCTACGGGAGCAGAACAACTAACCGGTCATCTAGGACGGTCCTGGAAAGCTTCTCGGTACGGTATGTCTCATAGAGAACATCCTCGGTGATTGACTTGAGGTCGTTGAGGTGAGAGCTGATTTCTTTTGTGTCAAGCAGCAATAAAAACTTGAGATCTAAAGACGACATACCCGAGGATCGCACTACGAAGACGCATGAAATCGCAGTGGTCTGGATTTTCAATTTCCACCATACCCCACGGGTAGACTCTGACGGGGACCCTCTCCCCGTTGAGCATGACATCCTCTTCCGAGCCGACAACCGCTAGAGGCAGAAGCGCCTATACGAAACACGCATCAAGTTGACGAAACCCAGATGCGAACTAAACGACACGCACGCGAAGCTCCATGTTTTCCTTGATAGTCTCCTGATCATCCTCCTCCTCGTCGTACGGGAAGTTGTAGATGGGGATATTGTAATGCTTAATATCTTCCATGATCTGCCGAGGTACCGCGGTCACCAAAAATCATCTGGGACGTAAGAGAAGGTGACTATGGAACACACCCTCGTTTTGAATGCTTTGAGTTCACTCGGCGTCAATGAGTCCGAGCGACCAATAACAGGGATAACGTTAGAGCGAGGCGAGAGGCGTCTCATAAGTTCGATGTCCATTTCTTTGAGTCTGGGAGGGGTAAGGTACTGCGGATGAAGGCCAAATTTAGAACACGCACGCATGTCCTGTCGGGGGAATGAAATACAGGACAGCATGCACTCTATTGTCCTTGAAGCGCGGATTACGTTTGATGCGCGACTGTTCCGCAAGGATATCGTCATATTGACGCTCGAGGTACTCGACGATTTCCTGGAATCTAGAGGCCGCGGAAGATGAGCGACTCTTAGGGAAACGACACTTCTGATTGGAAGTGTGAGGTGAACGCACGTGTGCTCGTTGTCGATATTGTTGCCAAAGCCTGGAGTGTCAACGACAGTAAGTGAGATGCGGACCCCCTGCTCATCCAGCTCTACAGAGAGAATAAGACCATGAGGAGCCGTCCATTGCACACGTATGCAGCAGACAGACACACCAACGTGAACGGGCTTGATAGACACGGTTCCTTCCTCATGCGCAAGCTCAGGGTTACCGACAGCCTTGTGTGACAAGACCTCTTGCTCGCAGAGAGTATTGACAAACGTGGTGCGCCCTGAGCCAGATGTTCCTACGACAAAGCGTTCACTGTCAGTCCAACATGCCTCACCTGAACACGTCCGTTGGAGATAAGTAAATGCATACCGACTACCATAAGGGTGAACTGAATACCCTTGATCTTGCTTCCACGTCTGCGTTGTGCGATGGGCATTTTGGACGCTGCGTGACGGTGGTGATACAGGAAGAAGAAGGAAGTAGAGGCTGAAAAATTTAGGTGTACAGAGTCCACCTTATGCAGTTGCTAATATCGCTGCCTTGATTTAGCAACCGGTCGTGATGGCAATGATCGGGAAGGATGATGGTGGTCTTAGATCCTAGCATGATCAAATAAAGGCGATGAGATACGAGAAATCGCGCAAATCGCGAAAAAATTACAGTCTCTTGAGGGGATATGATAAGTTGTCAAAAGCTCTCTTTGACGAGTGACGCGCCAAAATGGACAGCGGTCAGCAGATGTCTCCTATAGTCGGCTCCAGTGTTGGCAGAATCACATGAAACTGTGTTCAAGCGACATTGTCAGTTGACCACTCGCGGTCCCACATGATGCTTAGATTGGACACGTCGAATTACAAGGATGAAGAGGTTTTTTTGGTTCTCGTGGAGCAAGCAGAATGGGGAGGGTCCAACGAGACTTCAATAGCCAAGCTGTGCATAGAAGGGATGAACGTTGAAAGCGCTAACAAATGTGTCGTGAGGTGAGATCACATCACATCAATACATCATTTACATGTCACTCCAAACAAATACAGTAAAGGATCATCAGTGAAAATCACAAGCCTGTGCTCGCAGTTTGACCCCTTGCTTAAAGCATTTGCGTTATTACCTAGCCTCTTGCTTGTTCTGTGAACCCGTCATGACATCTATCCAGGACGACAAACTTTACGCGTTTACCAACAGGCTGAAAGATAGGGTGGTCATTATCACAGGTTAGTCTTAACCTATTATCGAACAAATGAAGTGTCAGATTGAATAGAGCCATGAAGGTGCTGCCAATGGTATAGGACGAGAGACTGCCCTGCAAGTTGCCTCGTATGGGTCAGGACAGGTCCAGTTTTTCATGTTAGGCTTCTAGACTGATCATGTCTACTTTAGGTCAAAGGTCGTTATCGGCGACCTCGACGTATCTGGAGCAGAGAAGACTGTACGTGACATCGAGGCCGCCGGGGGGTACGCTGTTGTTCAGACTCTTTCAGGAACCACAGCTCATTTACCTTGATATGCAGCATTGCAGTATCCCAAAAGTGTAACGTGACAAGCTGGGATGACCAGATTGCTCTCTTCGAACTAGCTATTGCCAAGTTCGGTGTAGTCGACATTGTGGTAAGCCTAGAATACCTAGTTCAAAGACGTCTGTCAGATAGATAACCGGCACATCATTTAAGGTGCCCAATGCAGGTGTAACGGAGATAGGTTCTTTTCATACGGTCTCGTTCAAGAACGGCAAGCCAGTCAAACCCGATACGCGGACGATCGACGTGAATCTCTTCGGTGTCATTTATACGACACACCTTGCCCTACACTACCTTAGCGTCAAGCGTGGGGTCAAAGATGACGCTCTCAAAGCCGTCGTCCTCATCGGCTCCATGGGTGCGTGTCGAGATCTGGGTTTCATACGATGTCCTTAGACCCCCTAAAGCCTCGTGGTTGGGTATTCCCCATGGCACAATGTATGCTGCCTCGAAACACGCCGTTCTAGGCCTCATGCGCTCCCTCTATCCCGAATTTGCACTCAACAACATCCGCATTGCCACCATCCACCCCTTCTTCGCCGGTATGTTCGCTCTTTATGTCAGATATCTCGATGAGTAATTCAAACGTCTTACTTTTTATCAGACACCAAGATTGTCCCTCTTCCTATCAAGGTTCTTCTGGCGGGGATTCCACTTGCCCCCGTCCCACGCGTCGCTGGCGCAATCATCCACGCTGCAACGAATCCTGACCCAGAAACGAATGGAGTCGCGTTCCTGCTGAACGATGATGGCCCTGTGTTCATGGTTCCTCGCGAGGAATTCAAGCTCGGGGTGTACAAGATGATCGACGAACGGTCAAATAGATTACTCGCTGGTGCGGCAGGCGCGGTCTATTACGCGCGTCTAGCGAAGGATTACTTTAGGATCCTAGGGAAACCAGTACTATTGACGGCATTCGTGGCAAGCGCCGCAAAAGTGACATGGGACCATCGGGCGCTGGTTCTGGAATACATACATAAGTATGTGTCGTTGTAATTTGAGGTAATATATTGGATTCTTGTATTGATGCATGAAGTGGTTTTTCGGACATTCGTTCTTCCAGAAAGTTATTGACGTGCTATGCCATTCATAATTATTATCACATTGCGCTAACGCCCTTCTGGGGTTCCCTACAGATTGGTGTCAGTTGGGTTCCGATAGACGCGTGTTAATTACCGTCTGCTATTCTGCACACGGATGAACAGCCAATCTACAGCTTCTCTGACTCCAGTCCTAGAAAAAATATCAACGTCTTTGTTGTGTCCCTTATGATGCGACGAAACCGCGTACCCTTCGAGTGCAGACACACCGAGAACTTCCAAACTCGCGATGCGTTCCTTCCGCGCTGCTCGCTCACTTTCCGGCTGACCATACCGCGTATCTCTTCGCGCACTTTCCAGCTTCCGCTGATACCAGTCCTCATAATCATGGCGAATCTCTTCCACCGACAGACTATGTGGCGAGTCCTGCTTGTTCGCAAGGAGCAACAGGGGCACGCCTAGAATCTGTGGTGCTGTAAGAACAGCATCTACACTTTCTCATCGTCAGAAGCTCCCGAATAGAACAGATAGAATTGATAGAAAGGAAAGAGAAGGACAGATAGAACACACACCGAACACCTCCCATCCCTCGCCAAGACGCTCGCGATCCTCAGCGTCAATGACGTACACGACAGCATGACAGTCGTCGTAATACTTGCTCCAGATATTGCGGATCCCTCGCTGGCCACCGAGATCCCAGAACTGGAGGATCGAAGATGGGAGTGTGATTGTGCCCGCTGCGTACGAGTGGGACCGCTTAGGGATCATGCGATGATTTCATGACAGGGAGCTGCGCGTACTGTTCTGCCCGATAGTGGGCACTACCTTGTCCGCAGAGAGACCGGGATTGTCGTTGTAGAGCGTTTTAATCTTCTCCAGGAGGGTCTGTAGTTATGCGTTGGAATCCATCGCGTGGATTGAGTAGGAAGTAGGCATACCGTCTTACCGGCTCCATCGAGTCCAATGATGATAACAGAAAACTCTTCCTTGCTGTTCTCAGTCAGAAATAGCAGATAGCCAGTCCAAAGACTACAGACCGTGTTAAATGTTCATGAAGCCCTTTGAGGAGATGATACATGGAGGCCAAGTCCCACCCATGCCTG
>JABFYK010000012.1:33187-78558 GCA_018849495.1 Termitomyces sp. T123_Mx157
ATCATGCGATGATTTCATGACAGGGAGCTGCGCGTACTGTTCTGCCCGATAGTGGGCACTACCTTGTCCGCAGAGAGTCCGGGATTGTCGTTGTAGAGCGTTTTAATCTTCTCCAGGAGGGTCTATAGTTATGCGTTGGAATCCATCGCGTGGATTGAGTAGGAAGTAGGCATACCGTCTTGCCGGCTCCATCGAGTCCAATGATGATAACAGAAAACTCCTCCTTGCTGTTCTCAGTCAGAAATAGCAGATAGCCAGTCCAGAGACTACAGACCGTGTTAAATGTTCATGAAGCCCTTTGAGGAGATGATACATGGAGGCCAAGTCCCACCCATGCCTGTCAACCAAATAACAACCCAAACACCTCCGACTATCCACCACCTCAACTCGAATCAACGATGGGATACTACACGTATGGTCTCCCCACATTTCTCATAATAGTAATAGCCCTCTATCTCCTCTTCACCGGTACGTCTCACCAGCGCACCCGTTCATCGTTCGCGTTCTGAGCGTCCCAATCAAAAGGCTCGGGAGAGGCATTCAATGTCGGCCGGTTCCTCGAGGAGACGAGCCCGTATGCGTGGGCTGGGACGGGTATCGGTCTGTGCATAGGACTGAGCGTGCTGGGCGCTGGCTGGTACGTGTTCTCGAGACTCTGGCGGCGGTGACGTGACGAATGGACTGAACGCAGGGGAATCTTGGTCACTGGCTCGTCTATCCTCGGTGGAGGCGTCCGGTCTCCTCGTATCACCACAAAGAACTTGATTAGGTGCGTTCGTGATATAGTTAGTTCTGACGAAAAAACTATTCAACCTGGTAGCATCATTTTCTGCGAAGTCGTCGCAATCTACGGAGTCGTGCGTTCTTCCAACTCAGAAAATTCCATACACCACTTCATTTCCTCTTGCAGATAATCGGAATCGTATACTCCGCCAAACTCCAATCCGTGCCCGAAAATCTCCTCTACACTCCACAGAACTACTTCACAGGTACACCGCCCGCTATCCTAACCTCTCACGCAACTAACCGCCCTTCGAACAGGCTACGCTCTGTTCTGGGGCGGCATAACAGTCGGCTTTTGTAACCTCCTCTGTGGCGTAGCAGTCGGGATCACTGGGTCCACTGCCGCCCTCGCGGATGCTGCGGATCCTAATCTCTTTGTCAAAATTCTCGTCGTTGAAGTCTTTGGTAGCATCATGGGTCTCTTTGGGCTCATCGGTACGCTGGGACCATTTGTTATCGAATTTATCATTGATTCAGTGCTTTTGTCGTCTAGTTGGTCTTCTCATGGTTAGCTCAGCAGCAGATTTTAGTGCAGCAACGGCCGTCGCATCACCATTCGTACACTAATTCTATTCACTGCTGTGTTATACCCTCGCAATTAGACACTAATTCAAAGAGATCCATGTCGACAACCTCAACGCGAGAATTTAACAAAATAGAGCGCAATTACTTCTAATAGAGACGGCACAAAAACCTATAGCATACACGACTAAAGCACACCATAAATAACACATAAGAAATCATGATCACAGCAGTCCACATCATAATTCATAACATCAATTCGTCAAACCCCACTACTTCTTCCCCTCGAATGGACTCTCCGCATACTCAAGCCCATCATCGGAATCGTCCAGTGAGTGCTGTCTCTGCAGCTGCGTCGGTTCTGCAGGACGCAGCAACGTGACAGGTCGTTTAGGCAGGAGACCGTATTTGCCTGTTGATGTTCGTTTAACGTCTATCAAGGAGACAAGGATCATGAACACGTACCACCGTCGATCGGGGGACTTGTAAGCTGACGTTGTTGGGCATCGTTCGGGGGTGGGGTGGTCGCACTTGTACTTGCTGGTGCTGGTATTGGTGCATTCGGGGGGGTAGTAGCTGGGATATTCAGCCTAGTACCTACCATGAAGCAAACAAAACGACGTACCACCCTCAAAGTTAAGCCCCAGCCCCGACGTCGGCGTCGTATCATACCCCTGCACCTGCACAGGCTGTGACACCGCGCGGGGGTCGGGATCTGGACTGGGGTTGGGATCGTAATACGCCGGCTGCTGCGCAGGTGTCAATTTCGTAAACGTAGGCTGAGATACAGGGGTGGGAACGGTGGGGACGGGGACCTGTGTACGCGGCCGCGTGGCGTACGGGACATGTGGGTACGCTTGGGGCTCGGACGTTCGTTGTTCGTACTGCGAGTGGTCGTAGCTGTACGTGCTTGATTGTGTGGTTCTGCGTATTAAGTGCGGTCAATGTGATGTTACATATTAAGTTAATGGATGAACGTACCTAGGCTGATCCTTCTCCTGTATCTTTGCCTTTACTTTATTGAAAAACGTATTAAACGTCTTCTTCCCCGCTGTACACGCACATCATGTCAGCACAGACCCTCTAGTCTTCAAGTCAGACTCACTCTCCGCAAACTTTCCAAACTGCTGATGTAGCTCCGTCATTGTGTCCCCTTGTCCTGGCTGCTGTTGACCTTGCTGTGGCAGCCGTGGCGGACGTTGCCGAGCCTCCCTTGCCTCCTCCTGCTGCGCAATCCACGCCGCTTGCTGTGCATCCTGCTCCTCAAGCATGAGTCTCCGCGCAAACTGCTCGTCGAGCTCTGTCTGTGTCTATAATTCCCGTCCAGGTCCAGGTCCACTTGAGATCTGTCTAGGGATAAGGAACAGGAACAGGACGCACCAGTCCAGCCTCCTGCATCAGCACCGCGTTTGTGTCCGCGTCTGCGGCAGCGTGTACCTCGCCCTTGTACTCAGGATCGCTCATACCGAGCAGGGCATCAATCGCGCGGTCTTGGTCGCCGTTTACAGAGTCCAGGACCGAGTATCTATTGTATTACACATGGATACGTGGTACTTGAGCAGATGAGAAAAGGAGGCACGAACAGAATAAGATCGTCATAATCAGGGAACAATGCATGCAGCGACGCGATGCGTGGGTCTTTTGCATTGGATTTGGGGTGGGTCGGGGGTGAGCTCGTAGTGTCGCCAGTGCTAGTGAGCGGCGGTGTGCTCGTGGGAGTGGTGCCAGCTGTAGCTTCGGTTGTCGGTGTTGCCGTGGTGGGCTGTACTGGAGGCATCGTGCTCGTGCTCGTGCTCGTTGCTGCTGCAGGCTCTGGCTCTCTGTAGACGTTGGTGTCAGTCATGATGGGTGGTGGTGGTTTGAATTCAAGAGATGATCATATCGATTGTTGCGCACGTTGTTGGGACGACCAGGTGATGTCAGCTAACACCTCGTCCGCAGTCAAACTAGGCATCGATAGGGACTGCAGTGTATTTAGTTACCACGCACTAATATCAGAATGGTAAGTAGAACACTAGGGCTAGCTCCATGGCAAAGTCAATCAATCCTATCTCCCAAGTTGAAAGCTACATGGTGCCTTATTGTCTTTATTGTCAAGTGTCCGAAGTTGATAACGTTGTATAGCAAACTCTGGTTTCGGAGATTTCGGAATTGATTGCCACATCAATTCATTTACTATCACAAAGATCTTGTTTCATTCCAGTCAACGTAAAATATAGCAATGTAGGTGAAGCCAAGAATCCAGGGTTAGCAGTAGCTGTCGAGTCATAATGATAGTCAAGCGTTTCCGATAATGATCATGCTTATTCAATCTTCCTCTCTTCCTCTCTTTGAAACTCCTCCCGATAGCGGAGCGACCGGTGCCTGGGCAGCGCCAGTGACTCCCACAACCAGCCCCTTGAGCCACCCATTTTCCCTTCTGAGTCCCTCGCATTCCCTCTCGAGCTCACTGACTCGCTGTTCAAGTTCCTTAGCCTTTGCCTCAAGCGCAGCCTCACGCTCCTTCTTCTTGAGCCGGAAACGGGCAGATGCAGCGGTATTGCGTCGACGCTTGTCCTCCGCGGCGGAGATGACCTGCCCCGTGGGCGTGTCTGCATGTGGCTCCAGAAGCGGGGTAGTCGTAGCGGAGACGGTGGATACGCTGGTCTTGCGGGTGCGAGAGCGTTTTTGGGGCGGCGCAGTAAACTCCTCCCTTGGAGTAGCCATAAGGGGGTATGCGGGTGGTGCAACAGGCGGAGGGCCAGCGTGGAGAGCAAGGAGCTGTGCGAGTGAGGGTGCCAGATGGGGTTGTGCAGAGAATGGGTCGATACCAAAGCCCGACAAGAAAGCGTTGAGGTCAAAGGGCGGGGTGTTGTGGTTGTTGTGCTGTTGCTCTCTGGCAGTGACAACGTTGACGTGTCCATCGTGCATCGCACTCTCCGTCGTCGGGCTCTGCAGCACTGCTTCTTCCTCCTCCTCCTCTGTACGCTTGCGGGCGTATGAATCGTCGCCTTTCGCGCTTAGGGGCGCCTCATCCTCAAATGCGAGGTTGGTCCAGAGGTCGAGCTGGGCAGTGAGGTCAGGGTACTGGCCGGCGAGGAGATCGTGGCTGTCGTTGTCAACGATGGGGTGGACGACGTTGAGGCCCTGTAGATTCCGGGCCATCTTGGTGGTAAAGTACAGAACAGGAAAAACACAGGCCTGATCAATCTCCATCGGCCCGCGCTCATCCGATCCGCTGATGGCTGAATAAGTTGCTTCTGTCAGACCCGCGTGTCGGTCCCTCGTGACAAAACTATTCCTTGAGCATAATCTCATGTCCCAGCCTTTGTCATCCCAGCCGATCTCTGAACTGCCACGTACGCCATCCGAGTCGCACGAAGTTTACAACCCGTTTCCATACCTGGTTCTTCTCGGCCTTGAATCTCCACGTTTGTCGCATTCCTAGTGATGCGAATGGCGAGTAAGTATAGATAACCTGCACTTACCTAACATACCTCTCTACTTGCCTGTCCCACTCACGCTTCTACACTTCTACGGCCTCGATGAGACCAATAGTGTTATCTATGTTCACCGCGTGACCGGGAGACTCAAGTCTGCGAAGACACGGTCAAAGTGGGTCACCTATACAACACCTCCCATATAGGTTTGGTCTTGCCGTACGGTGAGATTGCCTCATCGGCTCCCGATAAGCTTTGTCAGAGACCTCGTTGCTTAGCAAACGTGGAGTTTCTGGCACTAGTGGTTATAAAAATAAGGGTATCTAGCCGTTTCGGCTGGACATGGTTCTGTTCTGTTCTCAATGATACCGTTTAATGATGTATAAGCCAGGAAGTCCTGTTCCAGAGTGACATATTGAGAGCTGGCGGAAAAGGTCAGGACTTTATATCCCAAAACAACGGCCTCTTCTGGCATAACATGCGACCTATTCCTATATTCAATGGGAAGTTTAGCACATCTTTCCTGTTTCGATGACATCGGTCGAATACAAACCGTAAGTACTCCACCAGAAATGAATTTTGGCGAGAAAGTCAGGAGTCTCATCTCACATTCACCAGTAGTAACCTCAGCGGTATACATAGTTCTGAGAGAAAGACCAGAAATTGGTCGTCGGGAGTTTCAGTCACAATCAACGGCCTCCGCCGGCACCTGTTTCCAAAATTGATAACGATCAAACTAAAAAGGATGTACTCCAAGTATATGAAATATATGTCGAATTCTAACGAGGAAGTCAGGCCCTTATATCCCAGAAGGAGAAGGAGTTTCATATTCACCAATAGTCACATAACACCGAATACCAATGGCCTCCGCCAGCATATTCATTTAGTGCATCTTTCCTTTTTCGACGATAACAAGGAAATCAGGCCCTTTCATCCGGGAAGGAAGAAGAGTTTTGCAGCCTGAAAAATGAAACACCAGAAATTGGGTCAGTGTCCTTTTTCCAGGAATTTCATTAGTAGTCAACCTGAACCCCAGAAGAAGTTTCTTCACTAGGCTCCGCCGTATAGTCTTCATATGTTCAACCAGAAAACTCCAGAAATCCCAATACGATGACAGCATAACTTACAAGGTATCGTTTCGTAAATAGAAAAAGAACCCTGTGGCGGACAAGACCCATCACATGGTAGTGACGTCTGCATGAACGACCATAACCTCTTTGGGCGCCCCAACCTCCACAGATCAAACAAAGCAATCCCACGTCAACGTGCAGAATGGATAAGGATAGGGATCTAGGGGCAGGAATAAATCTTTGTCTTGGTATAGGTCCAACCAGTGTTTGGACTTGAATGCAGTTACGCAAACACAATGTTTCCTTGACAGGAAAGAAGGAAGGGAGCACCTTAATACAAGGTTTGCATATTGGGAAGGTGGTACTTACATACACACATCGACGAATAGAAGAAACAGAAGAAGCCGTGGGTCGATACCCGGGGTCCCTGTCGATAATCGGTAGACACTTGAAAGGCAGTGCAATGCGGCAGGTGAATCGAGTTCGTTTGCGGTACTGTTCGGCGACTGGAGCCATCAGGAGACAGTTGAGAACAGATCTGGAGATGCCAGGATCTATGCACTAGTTCACCTACGAACGCGTTCGTGAGCTTGTACAGATCCGGAGAAACTAGGATTCCAGGCTTCAGACTAGACTTGTGAGACGTGATGCAGGAGACACGGCAGAGTAAATGCACGATGTGCCGTCGAGCCTGATAAGACGCGTCAAATTCAGTTTTGTGCTTTGGGGCAGGAAGAAGGATGGGACGTTGCTACGGGGTTCTAGTGGCGCGCTTTTAAAACCACGATAGTTCGTGTGAATGTATATGGCAGTCTAAGATTCTACGCCTTCTGCTCCTGCTCAGCACGCCATGGTGGCGAACATGACACCACTCAATACAAACGGCGGAACAATTATCGAAAATCACTTACCATCCGTAATCACGTATTACCAGAGGCATGGCCATATTTGTCGTAAAAAAGGCCAATCCCGTTTAACGCGTATCTTATCAGTGCATTGAATTACCCTGCACATACTGACATAAGATTTCGTTGAATGAGCATACGAAGGATAATCACTATACTTCCAACCGGAATCGGGAATCGGAACACCCTTTCAGTCCGGCCAAATCCGGAGAACATTTTCGATCACCGTTCACTACTGCCAACGACGTCGACTAGTTGCTCCTCTCCTTACCTTTCTTTCCATTAATACCAGAAAATGCGCCCTGTGCTCCCTACCACGCTTCGTCATGCCGTGCTCCGCCGCGCCCAACCTCGGGGAGCCCGTTTCGCGTCAACGTCGACAGAGGCTGCTCAGCAGAAGGCGAAGGATACGTTGGGAAATGCGGCTCAGAGTGCAGGAAAGGCGTGGGAGGGTGTTGTGAAGGTTTTGGGCCCTGCGGGTGAGAAGGCTGCTAGTTTGCTTGGAGGTATGTTCGCGGTTTTTCGTTTGCTTTTGCTTATTACCCCGTCGAATATTTAAATCTTGTCCTACCTTTCATCCTTTTTGTCATCTTGTTCCATCAAGTCGCTTCAACAGTATTCTGACATGTTCTTTTCGGAACACTCACAGCATACCGTGAACCCCTCTTCTACAACGTTGCCGTCACCCGTGAAATCCTCAAGCAGATCTACAGAGCCGAAGGCCTCTCTCCTCCCTCCCTTACCACTATTCAGACCGCCTACAAAACAATATGGAACAGCGTGACTAATGTCGCGTACCTCCGACAAATTGCGGGTAATGGTGACCTCGCACGCGTGGGTGTGTACGCTCTTGAAGCGTATGGTATCTTCAAAGTGCGCCACTAATCTCTTTGCGACTTTCGATGCGATTACTGATACGGAGGGTTTGGTTGTATAGATTGGTGAAATGTTTGGCCGAAGGAGTCTTATTGGCTACGACCTTCATTAGTTGTGCGATTATTGTGGACCATTCATTATACGCAATGAATATAGATGTGACCGGTCATTCGAGTCAGACGCGATTGCGGACGAAGCAAGGCTCTTTGGATAATCTGGTTTATATATATAACCTCAATACGTCGCACGCGCCACAGCCGATTTCTTTCATCCCAGGAGATAAAATACGATGCTTGAAGCATGTTTTGCATGTCTACGCCTTCAAAAATCCTGAAACTAAATTGAGAAGCCTTACTCGTGAAAATCCTTGTATGTCTACGCCTTCAAAAATCTTGAAACTAAATTGAGAAGCCTTACTCGTGACAATCAATTGTTTTTCTTGACTGTGCTGGAAAATACGCTTATGTAATAGAGGAGTTAGTCAGCTCGCTCAGAACTTAAACGTTGCTTTATCAACGACCATTATGGCCTCTACCGAAGCTCTAACTGTGCCATTCTTCAAGAAGAAAGGGAAAAGTCGCCCAACGACCAGTAGACAACGTTCACCTTCGCCTAAAACCAATGTGCCACCAGCTGCAACTTCAGTAAAGTCAGAGGTCGTGCTGCCCACACGAAAAGCAACAGGGAACCTTCTCAGTGCAGGCACTAAGCGCACAGTGACACAAAGAGATGAATACGAGGACCCAGACGTGCCGGAGAGGGAGGGCCCTGACGTGAAGTGGACTGTCACTGGTTCCCATACTAACGCTGCCTTGGAGATTATTGCTGGTGACGAGGTGGAGGAGATACTGGCGAAGAGGAGAAAGCAAGAGGCAGGCTCGGATGATGAGGTTCCGGACAATGGGCAATATCATGGTCAGAGCGCGTATAAGAGCCATTTGGTCAAGAGTAAGGAAATCCCAAAGGCTATGAGGATTGGCCCTCAACGGAGTACGAGCACTATTCGGACGGTTACCATTGTTGATTATCAACCTGATGTGTGTAAGGATTATAGAGGTAAGTATAGTTCACCTGGTTGTATATATATATCATAAGCTCATTCGATGTATCCATTAGAAACGGGTTATTGTGGTTTCGGTGATACGTGCAAATTCCTTCATGATCGTGGCACCTGTACGTTTCCTATAAGTTTTCCCTCCTGTCGCTATGAAACGTTGACGGTTTGACTTTTCTCGCACGTTTTGTCTATCCACACGCTAGACCTTGCGGGCTGGCAGCTTGATAAATTGGCTGACGACGCAAAGAGACAGGTTGGAGACGGATCGGAGTCCGACTCGGACGACGAGGACATTCCCTTTGCATGTCTCATATGCCGCAATCACTTCACAGACCCTGTCGTCACACGCTGCGGCCACTATTTTTGTTCCACCTGTGCAATCAAGAGGTTCGCGAAGACACCAAAGTGCATAGCATGTGGTGCCGCGACAGGGGGCATGTTCAACAGAGCCGACAAAATCATAGAGAAGATCAATAAGAAGAAGCAGGCGAGAAAAGAGGCACAGAATGATGTCGATGGGCCTGGGCATACCATCGAGATCGAAGGTTTGAACGAGGCGGAGTGAATGCGCCAGGTTTTTCGAGCTAACAGGACTAACTTTTACGCGACTACTCACTGGGTACGATCTGATCTTCGGTCTTCCAAGTCTGTACAAATCTGACTCGCTATTTTCATCACTGCAGTCGTGCTTCGCCTATCATGCAGAGCCTGATTGCAATACATCTTTAGGTACATAATACAGCGCCCAGGGGAGTCTTCGTCCTCAAGAACCAATTGTTGGGCTTCCATATCAGCCCGAGTGATACGCCAACCTTCGTGGCTCTGGGGCTTTCGTCGTGGCCTGTACTTGTAGGCGTATTCAGGTCACAATTATTCTATAGTTGTTAGCGCCAGGTTCCGTGTCCACTTATGCGTTCACTCCTACCTGTCCACGTTGCCCAAATAAAATAGGAGTACGTACAAAAATTACATACATGCTTGACGCATAACATGACAAGGTAATTTATGCTGTTATAGCTTTTGTACCGACATCCCAAGTCATTCATTTTCAGGAGACTCGCCTGACTGTTTTGTGTGTGCGCACGGAGTCCATAGTTACTGGGCTACGACTTTTAAGTTTAAAGTGCGTCATTTTTCGGAGATCTGCGAATAGCACCAATCCGAGAATGAGAGCGATGTGATGCTAATTAGGGCAGCTCATGTTAATCACAGAACCGGAGTCAGGATTTTTTTGGCTAGGGTTCTTAGTATTGGTCTTTGGTAAAGGGTTTTTGGTTAGCTCGGTTTTCTGTGTCACGATAATGTTTACATAAAGGAATGTGGTCGACAAGATTGAGGAAATTAATGGATATTAAGGAATGTGAGGATTGTCATTGACGTGTGTTTGCATTTTCTCGACGCCTTGATGAATAGAATCAATAGAATCAATAGAAGCAGACTCGGACAGTGAGTGAGCTCAGTTTAATAAACGGCACGCGGTTTGGGACCGAGCCCAAATGACCGCTGTAGCGTAAGCGACAATGGGAAATAATAATAAAACATCGGGGCAACCAAGGCACAGCTGTCTAGACATCTACATACAGCTAGAATAGAAACACCGAAAATAATTCAGAAATGCACTAGACTTGACGTTATTCGGGAATCATTTTGACTCGATAGACGCGATAACTCCGAATATGATATGATATGGAGGAAGTGCTTGTCAGTTGATGAATGCAGGAAATTATCCAAAGACCAACTGCTGTGTCGAATTGAATCAAAGGAGGAAGAATAATAGCTTTAACCGGAGCCACTCTGATTAATACTTGGTGGAGAGGAGTATAGAATATAGAATAGTCATATGTACAACTTTTGATCCCGAATCATGGTCGACACTAAGGATGAAATTGCATCAGGTTATTGATATTTTGAAAAGCAGGAAAGCCACTACAACTCGATGCTCCCTACGAAGGCATCTCATCACAGCCGTTGTCCAAGTGTCGTTTCAGAGAATCAGCCCTACGAATACGAAATTTAACTATGAGAAAGACGACGAGCAGACAGATAGTTTTGACGTACCTGCTAAACTCCTTCTCGCAATAACGACAACGGTGGATTACAGGTGACGAAAGATGTTGTGTCTCATGATGGCGCTTGCGATCATGAGACCGAGAAAAAGTTTTTCCGCACTTCTCACAAGGGAACCGCTCTCCCGAAGGCGATGAGATAGGTGAACCAGGCGAGGTGCCTGGGCGGCTGGTTGCGATGCGTGACGAACGCAGCTCAGGACTCTGCGAGGATGACACAAAAGCATGTGGAGGCAGGTACGGTGCAGACGAGTACGGATCCGTCGATGGTGGCGAGTGAACAGTAGTTGGGAGCTGCCGTGGAGCATAGGCGTACAATTCAGAGGGAGTGGGAATGAATTGGCCGCCTTCAGATCCGTTGATACCAGAAGTCTGGGAGCGCTGATACTGGGATGCATAGTATGGCGATTGTGCGGGGTACGGGTCAGCTTGCGAAGATGAACCGCCATTACTGGGACTCTGATAATAGCGGTGGTGGCCAGGTGAGGCGTAATGCTGAGTCGATGGTGCCATTGGTGTCATATTGCGATAATAGGAATCAGGCTCCATCCCTAAAGGTGATAATAAGAGACCAGCAACGCCTAAAATACGATAGACGCACCGTTTATACTCTCCCCAGCCTGGGCGTAGTATTGTCCAGATCCTTGCGGCGAGTGATAGCCTCTCGTGTATTGTTGAGTAAACTGACTTGCATGGCTCGAAACATAGCTGCCACCGGCACGATTGCCAGCCTGGTCATCGTAAGAATAGGCACGAGTGTGCTGCATTACACAGATGAGATCTCAGTGGCGGCGGATTGTGGGGGGCTGGAAGGGGGAGAACTCAGAGCTACGTCCTTTAATAGTCCGGAGCCGTCCAGATGTCATCACTCAATTTCAAACTTGGTAACAAGCCCTCCGAAGATGAGATTTACGAAACAAAGGCAATTTTCGGGTACCGAAAAGGCGGGATGGCAGCTTCCGCTAAAGTCCCTATGACGGCGCGTGATGATCTTACTGAGGTGAACCCTATAAAACGGTTAAAAACGAGGCAGGTGCGGTGGAAGCCTTCCATTCAAGGATCAAGACTAACTCTGGAGGGGAGAGTTAGATAGTTAGGACAAAGCCATCTCAATTCAGTATCCAGGAGTCGGCGATTGCTTACCTCAAAATTCCGCGCCGACCTAGGAAATCTGGAAAATTGGGGTAAGGCTGGATATGAATCCCAAGATGGCATGTGTGCCTTCAAGAGTTAGACAGATTCGACTGCGTAATCCAAAAATGGTTAGAGGTCTTGGAAGATATCAAATTTACAACAACTGTAAACGGATCGCTCTACACGTATGGGGAGAAGCCGGGTCACTCACTGATCGAAATCAATGTGCAATTAGAGAACTCAACACCTCATGATACGTCTTCGACTACATACTTACAAGAAGGGTGAACTTTCAGACCCTTCGCGTGAATACGTTAGTCAACAATGCGCTTGGCGAATGTGAACCGGGCATTAAGGCCTCCATGAGCATAAAGGTGCGAATGCATTGGATTTCGAGACTTCGGTAAACTCACTATGCAATCAATCAGTGCTCTGTACATAAAACGTCACACCACTGTTCAAGGAAAGCCGACATGAATGAAAAGCTGCGCTGAAAGGAACAACAATTCATGCAGTGCACCACATCCGATCCGTCTGCATCGCATCATTCTCTTCAGGGTGAGGACCATTCACGGAGGGGTTTATGAACACAAAAACAATGCAACCAAGGCGTCTTTGTCCTAGATGCCATGACGTTCACATTCAAACAAACCTTGGGTTCCACAAAAATGCGACAAGGGCGGGCCCAGGAACTAGATCGAGTACTCCTGGACATCCTGATTTAATGGACAAACACGAGGAAAGTAAAATGGAAAAGAGACGCGAAATTTGAGTCAAGGTTTCTAGTGGAACCATAAACGAAGGAGTAAATTATGGTGCATTACGACGCGATGTTGTGAAAAGATTAACGGACAGTGGATCACAAACGGAAAGAGTTTGATTTTCATGATACTGCCTAACACGGCCAAAGCAGCGATCGCCCTTTGCGCAATGTTGCTGGAGTAACTCGGCGGCGGTATGGCACCGTTTGATCTCGATGCGTGTATCCAAAAATTACTAACAAAGCAGCTCCTACACGAAGCTCTCCTGCGAGAGATATGCGAGAAGACAAAGGAGGTCCTTATGAGAGAGTCCAACGTTGTCCACGTTAGTGCACCGGTCACAGTTGTGGGCGATATCCATGGGTGAGTCACAAGAGGCATTTCCAGCTGTACTACACGTTAATCAGAGATAAAGCCAGTTCTATGACCTAATCGAAATATTCAGAATAGGAGGCTACGCGCCAAACACGAATTACCTCTTTCTTGGTTTGTTATAATCCAAGCGCGTCTTCTTACCAGGTTTACTCACGCGACTTAGGCGATTATGTGGACCGCGGCCTCTTCAGCGTTGAAACCATCTCCCTATTAACATGCCTGAAGCTGCGGTATCCCGACCGAGTTCAGCTTATACGAGGAAATCATGAGTCAAGAGCTGTCACGCAAGTGCGTGGCCTGCGATTGTGTACAGCCATATTGTCTCTTAATCTCTCAGCAGACATACGGTTTCTACACTGAGTGCGTCCGAAAATACGGCTCTTCACATGTCTGGACATATTTTACCGACATGTTCGACTTCCTTACCCTATCAGTGGTCATTGACGATCGAATATTTTGTGTCCATGGAGGTACACTCTTCGGCCCTCAGTCCAGTAAACCGTCAACCTTAAAGCTATTTTTTGACAGGTCTCTCACCTTCTATCCATTCTATTGACCAAATCAAAGTCGTTGATCGGTTTCGAGGTCTTTACATCGGTCAAGTACTCTTCTACCTGCGTGCTCACTCCGTCTTCTAGAAATTCCACATGAGGGTCCCATGGCGGACCTTGTTTGGTCGGATCCTGACCCTGAGAAGGAGGATTTTGCCATATCACCCCGGTCCGTCCTTAGGTGGAACTAGAACCATGTTTATTGACTCCCTCTTTTAGGGGGGCAGGATACACTTTTGGATCTGGCGTTGTGCACAAGTTTCTTGATCAGAATAATATGTCTCATATACTTCGTGCTCACCAGCTCTGTATGGAAGGATTTCAACAACTTTTTGACAAACATTTGTCGACAGTCTGGTCGGCACCGAACTACTGTTATCGATGTGGAAATTCGGCAAGCGTACTCGAGGTTGGGCCCAACCAAACCATGCATTTTAATGTATTCGATGCTGCGCCGGAAAATGAGCGAGACGGCCCGAGCCAGCAGCAGGCACAAAATGCAACTGGGAAGGTATTGGCTTCAGCTCCTATCTGTCGCTTCGCTGAATCTAACTGGCTGCAACGTGCAGACACCCGATTATTTCCTATAGATTACCATTCATGACATATGACATGTATACCGACTCAGTATATGTAACGAACTTACCCCGTCAAGACGATAGATCATGGTATCAAAGACGCCTTTGGATTTACACTTTGTTGGCGATCCATAAAGATATTCTACAAGAATTGTCTTGGGTTGGCTACGGGCTACATTAAGATCACGCGGCTTCGACGGACGACAGCTGCATTAGGGTCTTCGCGCCATCGATTTTTTTCGACCCGAAGTGTCTATTTAGTAATTTAACTCAACCACGGTCGATCATGGGTGGAGATCATTCGCTCGAGGCTCGCAGCTTCGAGCTCGGTTTGAAAAGAATCTCCGCGTACATGATAACCAAACCAATGACTTTCGTTCCCTCCATTATACCGCCGGTTATATCTAAACTCTAAGCAATGTCTGACAGCGTAAGGTAATCTGTCAAAGGGAAAGAGTGTCTATACGGCTGATGCACCCATTTTTAGCAAAGAATTCCTAGCTAGAAAAGACCACAAGGAACGCGCATGAACTCCTTGTGTACCCATCTTGAGAATAGCTACGGAAAGGGCAAGTAGAGTCCCAACGATCAATACTTTACGCCACCGAATCCAGAAGAGAAGGAGAAGTGTTCGCACTAAGTCTCTTTTCCGTCTACGGCCATGTTCAAGGGACAGGGAGCCATAGACGAAAAACGCTGGATATCCAAAAAAGGGATTGAGAAGCGAGGTGGGCGATATCGAGGTAGAGGAAAGTGAGTACTTCCCAGATGGTGGATCGGCCGTCGATATTTCACCTCGTGTTACAATCTCACTGCGTGACGTAGTGTCTTGCATCCAAAGTGGATCATCCAAGAGATCCAGAGTAGACATAGCGCCGCCATAATCTGACTTGCCCATCAAAGTCTCAGTTGGCGATGAAGAATGAAGTATTTCTGACCTTGCGGTAGCGACGCAGGGGTGAAATACTGCAATATGTCCTCATGAGAGAGAAAGAATACGCGGGATAGAGCAGATTCAGGTAGGAGGTGCCTATACGGAAACATTAGAATAAACCTACGGATTATACTTCTAAATTACTTTATCATTCTCCACATCCCAGCGTGAACCCAGGAATAATTGAGTATAAAGACTTATATATAGAACTATCAGTGGTGCAGCATTGGATATCAAAGAAAAACGAACTAACCCCCGCCTAACATTCCTGGGAATCTTGGAATAACCTCACGAAGTGTCCAAGTGAAGAGGTCGAGATCCTGGAAATGTAAGTGAGAACCCGTTCTAGAGTCATGGTAGATAGGCAAAGCTTCACAAAAGTCCTCAGAGAAGTTTCCTTGATATCAAGGATGATCATATATTGGAAGATGGGCAATGTCGTCGAATTTGCATTGATATCCTTCAAATGGCATCTGAGTCGCTCGAATATTTCTATCACATTAGGTTTGACATCCTTAGAGGTTGTTTTGAAAGGAATGGCTTTGACGAGAAGTATAGGTCTGCCGAATGGATCGCGTGCACTCTCAGGCAGGCAATGTATCATTGCCAACGGGGTCGGCGCGAAGTGAATCAACGGCCATAGGTTTTTCAAACGCCAAACAAGATTCTTCCGTACGGATTCCATAGCGAAAGATCTAGTAAAATTATTTCGCTGTGCAGAATGACATAAATGACGCGTTTCAACCGCAATGGAAATCTGAGCCTACTTTGGATATACGAAAGAGGGTGTCTTGTCATCAAGACTATCAGCTAAGCGTGTACTAGAGTGTTCAGAACAACCTACGTCTGTCTTCCAACCATTCTTTCGCCCAGTCCGTGGCCTCCGGACTTAATTCAAGTTCGTCAGCGACAGAAGGCAAGATATCACGGATCAAAATAGTTTGCAACGCAGCGATAGCCTGAATATTGGAATTATATTGAGTTAGAAGTCTTTCACAATTCGCTTGCAGCAGATCTGTTGCCGACATGGGGTCAATGGGCGAAAAAAGGAGAGCGTATCGAGACACAGAACGCAATGTGGTCAAATTGAGCAAATCGAGCCAACTGAGCGGAGTTAATGTACAACTCTCCCGATCTTTTCCCACGATCAAACCGTTGTGGCCACATTGTAGAAGGGTAGATATCATTTTTATGATTTCATACAACCGTCGCCGGCATCGATTCTTGTGTGTCTAACGCTTGGGGCCTCCCTATCCACTGCTCCTCAATTTGGTGAAATAGACAGAGTATGCCAGGGTGTTTGCTTGTTATGTTTTCGACGTCTTTCAAGTCTTTGATGCTGGACGTTGAACTCCTTATATTCACTCGTTATATTCCGCATAAGAGCTTGTATCTCAGTGGCCACTGGAATAATGAAACGATTAACACGTAGGTTCAAAAGTTCGGCTGACGTCTTATTACTAATACTAGTGGGAGACGGCTACACTCAGGCTGTTCGAGTTTTTAAATGTATTTCTCCAAGTACCTTACGAATTATTAAAGTAGGTTTTTAGATGAATATTCGCCAGGGGGTTTTCATGCAGATGCATGGCGGGAATAATGGTTCTAGTAGTGGCTCTTGCAACCAATTTTGTCAATTTTGCTCAGTCTTACATGCCGTCTATAGCCAAGGGGATATGACATATCTTCCTTCCCCTTCGTGTTTCTCACTTGGCTAATCGAATTCCTTTCTGCACTATCATGGTATCTTGTACATAGCTGGTCAGGGTCCATTCATCATGTCGTAGCTGCATGTGTAGCCCTCAGACTTGAGACTATAGAGCAAATCATCCTGTCTTATGTAGCAGGTGACAAATTCCTTGAAAAATGTGGATATGGACATCCACTAACCTTGATTGGTTGTTTCAGCCGCACACCAAAAAGACTTAACTTTGTGTCAGCCGACTTGAACGGGATTGAAACGGCGACTGTTCCTGGTTAGTTCATTACCTATTAGTCGGTTTAAATATTCGTGACAAAATCAAGTGGCATGGCAACTGGAAGGAAAGATGATAATTTGAGTGAAGCAAGGCTTGGACGAAGAGAGATTACAGGACCCAAGAGGATATTCTCCATAGCGTAATCCACTGATTCAAATGATTTCCAATGCAGTTATCAATAGCAGTAGTAGACGGAACATCTTCTATCGGACAGCAGGTGGGAAATCGGAGCCGTGAATCCAAGTGAGAAAGATGTAAATATGTGTTGCGTCCCGCACATCGTCGCCTATACACTAGCACAAACAATGCAGTCTACCGAGAGTAAATTCACCAGTACGAGAGCTCATTGGGGGGGGGCGGCAATGCAGCCCATAGAGCTGCAGACTTGAAGGTAGCGGCCACAAAACAAGGATATCAATTATTGAAGAACCAAAGACTGTGGAGGAACCGATGAGAAACCACAGAAAAAAACAGAGCCACAGGCAGGATGCATGGCTCTACAAATCCTGAATTCAAATGAATCGCGGTTTCGACACACTTATCTGAGTTAGTTAGAGGACCGGATGAAGTTGTCCCACAAGACAGCTACCCTTTCGAGTTGAATGTGACTGTGCTATTGTGAATGAGATATACCTACGCTTTAAAAGATGACCGTAGTTGAATGACAATAGACGAGTCAGTTGGAAATTGGTGAATCGACCAATGAGACGTAGAGTACAACCTTCGCTTTTCACCCGGCGGCAAACCAGAATCAGCAGTGTATGGGATTTGTGTCCTCGGGCCAGACGAGTTATCGAAAGTAAGTAAGCGAGTAGAGAAGCCTTCTTCCGTTTCTGAAGCGGCCCGGGGGTCGCGGTTCCATCAATAAAGGACTGTTACGTAATCAAACACTTCGGTGATTCCAGAGTTTTTGGGTTAGTCTTTAACTCAGTCAGCTACTGCTATATCAATTAATTGATGTCTGGATTCGTGCCGCAACGACTGCTTGATTGGTTCCAGAAAAATGGCGGTCTTTTTGACTCAGATTCAACGGGTTTTACGACCTTTTCTGATTTGGACGATATCTGGGGTGTCGTCGCGTTAAAAAACATTCCGGTCAGGCTCAGTCGCGTCTCGTGAATCATAAATCTGATGAATATGATGAACTATAGGAAGGACACGTTCTTTTCTCTATCCCACGATCTCTGACCCTCTCTACGCGAACTTCTTCTCTACCCTCGCGTTTCGGGGTTGCTGCATGGAAAGACATGCAATTAGACCAGGGATGGACAGGTCTAATATTGTGTATGATGTGGGAGTCTGCAAATCCTGACTCAAAGTGGTCTGAATACCTTGGTGCGTTCAGTAGCTAATGGATCAAGTCATGGCTAACGTTTACATCTCAAGCCACACTTCCATCCCAGTTTGATACACCTATGTTCTGGAATGAAAGAGATCTGAACGAATTAGATGGTACATCGGTGGTAGGTCTGTTTAGGGCGTACTCACTCGGATTCTTCTCTTCACCTGATATCTGCTCTGTGTAGAAAAATTAGGCCGCGAGGAGGCTGAACAGTCCTACAGAGAGAAGTTGGTCCCCGCTATCCAAGTAAGCTATCCAATCTCCGGTCCGTAATATCTTTACAGATGAATACTTACGGCGCAGAGCCGACCGGACCTTTTTCCCCCTGAATCTGCTGAGCATTATAGTCTGGCCAACTATCACCTTATGGGCAGCCGAGTACTCTCCCGTAGCTTTAATGTGGAAAAGTGGGATTCGGGAGAAGAAGAGGAAGAGACTACAGATACCTTCACTAATACCCGTGACCACGAAATGGATGTCGACTCCTATGGTGGTCCAGAAGGACTGCATGAGAATAGCGAGTTGCATCATAGTGGAGCGGAAGAGGAGGAGGAAGAAGAAGACTCCTCAGATACTGCCATGGTCCCCATGGCTGATATGCTGAATGCACGATATCGATCAGAGAATGTAAGATCTCGTTCTCGCGCTTGCCCTTCGTTCTCAGCTATTTGCGGATCGGATTTCAGGCCAAATTGTTTGAAGAAGAAAACGAATTAAGGATGGTCTCAACCAAGCCTATCAAAGCGGGGGAACAAATCGTAAAGAACTCATAGCTCCCTCCCTCCTTTACTGACTTCTCATCAGTGGAATACCTATGGGGACCTGCCCAATGCGGAGCTCCTCCGACGATATGGACACGTCGATTTGTTGCCTCTGCCCAAAGGCGGGGTTGGAAATCCCGGTGACGTAGTCGAGATACGGGGTGATATTGCTCTCTCCATCATCTTGGGGAAAGACTCTTCGCTCTCCGAGGCCTTTTTGCGAGAAAGAATTGATTGGTGGTTGGAAGAGGGTGGCGACGAGTGAGCCCTTATTCTTTTCTTTCTTAGAGAAATATGGTAAGTTGACTGTCGCTGATCAATCACAAGTGTATTCGTGCTCGAAGCTGATATCGAGCTTCCACCGCTGCTATTATCATTTATACGGCTACTCCTCTTGGATGAGGACGAATGGAAATCTGCGAAAACGAAAAGTAAACCTCCCAAGCCCAAAATTGATGCCGAAATACTGGACATCGTTCATGAACTACTCGAAATGAGATTAAAAGCCTATCCGACGACTTTACAGGTTTGTGACATATTGGCATAATGCTTTGTCGAAGTCTAACCTTGTGGTATTGGCAGGAGGATGAGGACAAGCTCACAGGGCCACTTTTGAGGAATGAAAAGCATGCCATCATCGTGAGGATGGGAGAGAAGCGCATTCTAAACGATTCGCTTGTCATGATTGGGGATCTCCGAGCGCAGAACGGAAAAAATAACAAAAGAAAAATCAGTCGGGGTGGAGAAAACGCACAGAAACGGTCAAGGAAGTAAGAGGTCTGCGACCTTGGGTCTGCTACATTCGTTTGCGTAGTCTTGTTATGAAGCCACCAAAAGTTACGGCTATAGACTTTGTGAGATCTGAGGATGGTTCAGATCACGGCAAGAGGAATCTCGAGGTGGTGTTTGGGGTCCTGATTGTGGTCGATCAGTCTGCTCAGCCACTGCTTGTCCTCAATCCACTCATGCAATGTCTGCTGACTATGGCCGCAGACTCTCGGCCACAGTCAACGATACCCTTGACTTGCATTTCTTGAACCCTTTTGCTGGGGAAACCTCGCCTTTGACCGCCGCCGAATCACCCAGCGAGGGCGATCATGATCTGCTGAGGAAGCCGTCCTCAAGGCGAGGTTCATTGAAGAATACTCGAAGCCAGCCCATTTCGGGCGGGATTCACGTCAAATCTCGTACGGAATTCGAAGTCTCTTCAAGCGATAGTGGTCTGCATCCGTTACGAAGTGCGGGACTTGCATCAGGACCAAACGACGCGGGCGTCACTCGGCCTCATCTTTCACGCGTCCTCAATGTAGCAACACTTCTCGATGTTCCACCCGTCGCGAATGATTATGATTCTACTCCTGTCGAAGCAACGGACGTCTTCGTACATGTGGTGCGTGACGCCGTCTATCTTGCTATTTCGGCCGACCTCCTCGTAGATATCTCCTGGGGACTCCTTGGCTCGAGTTTCCTTGAAATACGGTATTTCATTGGCTGACCTGCGTAGAGCCAATCATCTTTGGACATCGGATTCGATCCACCTCCGCACTCAACTATATATTCCTATCGACAAGGCAACTCGCCTGAAGCCTGTTATAGCTGACAATCTAATATCTATCACACCTGGTGAGGAAACTGGTGAGACGACGACCTCGCCGAGTGATTTAGCCATGGAAGCACATCCTTTGACTGCACGACCATCTGATGCGGAAGCTATTCGTCGTATACCTATATCCCAAATGTCATTCTTTCCCCCACCATCGGTGACAAGACCTCCTACGACACCATCCTCACAACAACATGCGTCTACTTTCAAGGCTACTCAACATACCCGATATGTTTCCCATCCTTCAATTTCTCTCACGTCCCTGCTGACCTCCCTTCCTATTGCTGCGTCTACCCGTGATACAATAATTGCGAGATTGTCTTTTGAGAGTGTCAGCTCGAGCTGTAGTGACAGAGACAGCGATTTACATGAACTTGATGATGTGTCAACCGGCTCAACAAGTGACCTTCACCATACTCCTTCCTTGATCACTCCCAACGCAGCTTATCGCGTCACTCCAAGAGCGACTCATTATACTCCCCATGTTGCCGAGAAATCACAAAGGTCCTCTCCAACTTCGACACATGTGAGACATCTTTCAACTTCACCACAATCCTATATCCCTCCCCACCGGGACATTCGAACCATACAAATGGAACCATCCCCCGAGATGCATATCCCTCTACTGTCGCGGCGGTCTCCAAGAGGGAAGGTATCGACCGGATTAAATCTGCTTGACGCTGATTTAGAACTAGTATGATGGACAGCTCATCACGACTCATCATAGATGACGATCTCACTCTCACCCTGTGTCATTGCTACACACCTATCCATCCCCGTATTTCGAAGCTGTAAGATGGCAAATCATTGGTCTGCGATTTTCATGTCTTATGAAACTATCGCTAATGTGCTACGCGTCTTTGTGCCCAGGTGAAAACGGTGGAACTGCCTGTCTATAAGGCTGTTCAGGAAGACGAAGATCAAATGATTTGACGTCGCACCCCGTGCTAGGTTATGACAATGGTGGGCCAAGTCGTGGAGATGGGTTCAGTTGAAAGCTTCTCTAAAGTTCGTTTGATATGGTCTACATTCGCCGCTTGTCACGTATTTGCATGCTTCTCTCCCTTGTTTGCCAGAACAAGTATCTTGCCACGGAATCTCGCATCCAGAGTATCGGATACTGGTGGGAAGAGAATGCATGCTTGGGACACGATGTTGCTGTTTGTCATATTTACAACACTCCTATGTCAGTTTCGCTCAGCGGAGATCTGAATGGAAAAGGGAGTCGAGATTGACCCCGATAAGTACCATCGGTCCGTTACAGTTTTGACTGTTATCAATGTCTTGTTATAGTCAATCGAAACTCACGGCTTTAACTTTTGGATGAATGGTCAGTATTTCTACTGACGTCCTAGGACGTCAGTCACTTTGGTAAGCATATACCCGTGATTCCTATGCTTAGTCTACATGTGGGATTTGTGTCCATGCATTAATTAACGAAGGCGTGGTCCGAAACGAGAACTTGAGTATTTGTCGGAAGCCGACACATTCGGCGGGGCGCTTTTGCATTCTTCCCCATTCAGAGTGTCTGAAACATGACCGATGCACCTCTATTTTACTGTATGTGTTGATTTTTGTTACCCATAATTCTGACATGGTAAACTTGTTAATCTGAAACGTCTTCGGTCTGTCACCATCAAGGATTCAGACACAAGCTCCTCATTTTTTGGCCGGTAATGCACACAAGCCATGAGAATCGCATTCAAGGAGTATGTTTTTTGTGGCTTCGATCGATATAACTCTTTCCCCTTGAGCTCATCACCATACGTAGGTGTCAAATTTGTTTTTAGGAGCCCCGAGGACCTGGGAATCGATAATTTCTGCAATTGGTTCGTGATACTGCGTCTTACTCAGTATTTTTCCATCGAATCGTGTCAATGTCACCTATGACGAGCCGTGGCCACCCCTTTCTGAGTCCGTCGCATGTTTTTATAGTAAGTACTTTCACTGTGAATCAAGCCTCGATCTTTCATAGACTTACTTTGCATAGATGTTAATTCTTTGGATAGTGGACAATTCCCGACACGCAGACAATTCCCGACACGCAGACAATTCCCGACACGCAGACAATTCCCGACACGCAGACAATTCCCGACGTGGCCGGTATATTGACCGTGACGCGAGTCGTCATCTTTTTGATCGAAACACAGGTTACCATACGCTGGACTGATCTGCCCTGCCTTGTTCCTAAGATGACAATTGTTCTGGAGCTATTGATTAACTCCCTCGACTTCGGACCTATCCTACTCAAAGAGTTTTCTATATCCGTCAAGGCAGCTGGCGCCTATTCTGTGCGATAGGCGGTCGGACAGGTATCTGCTCGACAAGAACCACGGAATCCCACGCCCTTCACGTACACGGAGACTGAGCGGGCCGCCTTTTTTCCAACATTATTTGAGAGTGTACTTTCCTGGCAAACCCTGAGGTGGTAGACACATAGAAAGGGGTGCGACAGGGACGACGAAAGTCTGCTGGAAAGATGGATGGGGACGAGCACTCGCGAACCCGACCATAGCTCAGGCTGTAACCAAAGGATTTGGGACATCCAATTACTGCTGTGTCAATCATTTGTCAGGTCTTTATTACCTCTTTCGCTGTAGATGTTAGCTCTTCTAACAGAGATCCTGCTATAGCTTAACATGACCATCTGTGTTAAGGATAAGTTATCCAGATCCGATTACAACGCTGTCGGTGGTAAACTTGATGTTTTCCTTTTTTTTTTTTTTTGAAAAATGCAGAATCTTCAAATCAAAGACGTAACATCAGACTTTCTCGAATTATCGGAAAGCGCGATCTCTTTCACTACTTATTACGGCACGAGACGTTGATGTCGCCCTGGCTGAAGCCACAACAAACGCAGATGTTGTCTCGTCCAATGAGGCGAATAAAAAACTGACCCATTCATGTTCTTCTCATGTCAACCTTTGATCAATTCCACAAGCTGGATGAATTATGCGCGCAGACATCGGATGACATCGAATATTGAGGATACGTTTCAGAACGTTCAACGTCAACATCAGCGTGACTCTGCGGACATGTCTTTATGATGTGGACAGAAGAGCTTGTCTGAGTGCTATTTGCATCGCGTGAGCTTGTGAGATCATAAACACAGCCTTAGAAGATTTGAGAACATCTGACAGCTTTAGAGGCTAACGCTCTCCGCTCTAAAATCCCTTCCCATAGCTACCCTTCTCATAAAATGCTTCGACCCGTGCAACAATAGCGTCTAGCGCTGCTAACCATTTTTTCAGCTCCTCATCGAGTTTCTCCTGGGATGCCGGCGGGCCACCGGAAGGATCGGCAGCAAGTTTCTTGTAAAAATCAGCACGGTATGGACATGCTTTCATAGCCACCTAAGGATGTGTGAATCAATCATGATAAATCGGGCCTTTCAATAGGATACTAACGGCAAAAATTCCTTTGACTACGAAGTTGTGAAATTTTTTCAAGGTATCCTCATAAGACTTTGTGAAGGCCCTGGACAACTCTTCCGTCTTGTTTGCTTGTGAGTTTTGCAATGCCTTGCAGGTGAAAGAAAGACCTCTAAGAAGCCACAGAAGGCCTTCAGTAGCCGTGCGCTTCTTCTCCATCTTCTCGTTCTCGACAAGTCTTTCTAGAGTGTCAGACAGATTTTTAGCAGCGTCATACCGAGCGCGGACTTTCTAGTGATTGGAACCGTTGGTTAGGTATAGCGATGAAGCAAGTCGAAGTGATCGAACAGCAATGTTTCCCTTTATATCATTCTGCACAACGGAGAAAGCGGCCGATCCAAGGAGATCTACACCGAGGATCTTAATAGATGCCTATCAAGTCGCTTGAAATTCGTACCAAAGATGCCTACGAGGCCCTCTGCAGCTTCCAAGAAAGCGAGTGTATCGACGCCAGCGTCGGTGACAGGGACATCTGCGAAAGACTTGGAGATGTTTGAGTCGGGATTGATGGATGATAGTTTTCCTTACTTTTACAGTCTGAAGATAGGGCGCCATCGAAAAGTATGCAGTGGGTATGGATGATGTGTCAGGTTCAGTGCGCCCTCGCTCCGCAGAAAGCGATCAGCGCAATGATTAGATCAAGTTAGTATCGCGATATGATCTCATCAAGTACAATACTAAACATACTCCAGCAATGCCCCACGCCGATGCTTCATTAGTTCCCGAAAGGTAAGGCATCGAAGATATTGACTTGAAACAATGCCCCGAATCGAACTTTCTGTCCCAGCATCCAGACGAAAAAAGAATTCTGGGACCATGTGTACAGTCAGCTCGAGGCACTGCTGGATGGGCAGCGTCATTGGGTACATCTCCTTTACTGGTTTGAAATGGCATAAAATTGGGTTAACATCTGTCAGATCTCAAACCTCGCAAATGCCTCTGCTCAAATCTTCAGCTCGCTACAAGGATTCCCTGCTCACTTTGGCCAAGATCATAATAAAGCTGTGAATTGGTGTGGTGCGTTTAAATCTGGAGTGTGTCTTTCTACGCTAAATTGTAATAGGCTTCTATATCGTCGATCATCTCTTCCCCGCTCCGCGCGGCACAAAAGTCATCACGTCCTCAAATGATCCTAAAAAGCTACTGTTAGGTCCCTTCTGTGGGAAGCCAGCGTGTCAATTCATCAATGTCTATCCTAACCCAAGGGGTGTCTGTGCCGACGCTTTCAATAAACGACAGACTCTTAGGGTACCGAAGGTCGACCTTTACCCTGGCCACATTGCCTGTGACGGGGAAACGAAAAGCGAGATTGTTGTGCCACTTCTCATCCCTCAAGACGATGGGACTGAGGAAGCTGTCGGTGTTTTGGATTTAGATTGCCTTGCTGTGGGTGGGTTCGATGCTGATGATGAGATTGGCCTGAATAGAATAGCCAAACTGATCATAAGTTCCTTTTCGCCTGATTCTTGCTCAATTCTTTGCCGTCTTTATCCGTGAGGGGAATGCCCTCCTCGTCCCAAGAGCTGTAGGTTCCTTCATCAACATTGGGAGGCTTGTAAAACTCTTGTGGAGGAATGCGGCCCTTTTCCATTCTCTGCTGGCGTTTGAGACGCTCAGCTTCGACTGCGGCAGCTTTTTTGGCGAGTTTCGCTTCTGTCTGAGCTCGCTTATCGTTGCGGGCTCTTATAAGGTCCGCCGGCGGTACAAGTTTCACAAGTGCTTTCCCGTCTATATATTTCCGGGTCAGATGTGGCCCGAGCGAAACAAGATACAGTGCTCACCCTCTTGATCGTCCAAAGCAACACCCAAAGGAATGAGATCTACGTCTCGGAGTTTATCGCACAACGCCAAAATGTCCTTATGAGCTGAATCACTTTTTTCTATTGCAAGTCGTCGGATACCATCACGGAACGAGGAAAGTTGCCGGAGGTACGGCATGAGAATTTCTTCTCTCTGGATCCCTCGTGGTAAGAAGAAGAGCAGAATATACGGCAAGACCCACATTGATTGCTCCACCTTCCTGGTCGTCTTGGCCCCATCCAATTTCCAAGTTCTCACCTTCACCAAGGCCAAACATCCGAAGCATCTGTCCGATCCATCGGGCGCAATTTTCCACGACGCTAACATTCAAGCTCTTCCCGCGAGAGTTGATATACACATTTGTTTTGGAAACGAGATCACGAAGAACATCAAGGGCGGCCGGAGTATTGAAAGAGTCACACAACGAAGCCCGAAACTTTGACCGGCTGTCATGAAAACTGATTATGAGGGAATTCAGTGAGCATCATAGGTGCGACAGACTCGTTTATGCATACTATTTTGTCAGATCAAATTCTGAAGTGTCGTAATGATGACGACCATCCGATTTGGTAAAGTCGGCTCGTGCTTGGTTAACGAGAGCTCTCACAACGGTGAAAAAATTCTAGGAACTGGGTATCAGCGCGGTCGAATCGGCTTTGATGGAGAATTACATTTAGCGTGAGCTCCAAACCCCGAACCTCTCCAGTCATCAAAGATTCAGAGAAGTCGACTTTCGCATTCCACAACTGAGTCAGGAACGCAAGCCGTAGTTGTCGGGCTGTGTGTCTTTCCAAAATCTCCTGAACAAGAGTATGAGTACAGCTCGTGGACTCAAAATTCAATTCCTGACGTCGATTGTGATGAAATTTTTCAGTGATTTGCTCATTTTTAGCCCTTCAATGTGCAAATGGCCGGTGTGAATAAAATAGTTAACCCACGAACCGCAATTATGGTAAGCCTAATAAATGATCGTGAGCATCGCCGTCCAGAAAGGAATTGAGATTGTACCTCTGACTGGGCCATTTCATTGTCATGATGAGGGAAGGCCAGATCGATACCGCCAGAGTGGATGTCCATGTTGTCACCAAAGATAGCACTCGCCATAACTGAGCATTCTATATGCCAACCTGGTCTGCCTGAGCCCCAAGGTGAAGGCCATGAAGGTTCCCCAGGCTTAGAAGCTTTCCAGAGAGCAAAATCAGATGCCGACCGACTACCAGATTGTTTTGACAAGGCACCTGAGTGGGATATGAGCGGAAAATGAACATAAGAATCATGAAATTGTCATTACCCTCTCCATCTTCTAAGAGTTCTCTATTGCCTTTACTCCAGGGTTCGAGTTTCGCATAATTATGGTCTTTTGCATTGTCAAAGCTTTTCGTATCGAAATAGACGCTGCCCTCAGCTTCATAGGCGTAGCCATTGTGAATTATTCTTTCCACAAAATTCACAATCTCTGGAACGAACTCCGTCACGCGGGTGATGATGTCAGGCTCACGAACCTTCAAGCGCGCCATGTCGTTGAAGAATCGACCTTCCCAGAACGCTGCCAAAGATCGAGGAATAGCAGGATCGGTCACAGTCGCGCTTAACTGGAATATTCACTATAATCTATGGGCAAACACACGGCAAGCAAATTCCTGCTTACTTGGTCATCTAATGATTGGGCAAGTATATCTCGGGATTCATCAATCAGTTGATGAGCAGCATCCAAACCAGTTTGTCCATTCTCCAGGCGAGATTTTGCAGTATGGATGGCTGACAGCGTGCGTATCTATGGACTGTCAGCTAAAACGCCGAGCGAGAGCCTGATACAAACACACCGCGGAGGAGAGATACATATCAAATTTTTCATCTCTTTTCAAGCATTCTTGCTTCCATGCATTGTCTTGGATCTGCTCAGTCAAACGTAGCCATGCCAATTCTTCTTCTCCTTCCGTTGGACGATCCGATTCAGATAAACCCTTGCTAACTTTTCCTCGCACATGAGATCTCCATGCTGAAAGTATTTGATCAATGAGTTCAGACGAGAGCGATTTGGTTTCTGCACGAAAATTTTCCAAAAGATGATTTTGACGAGCACGAATGATAATCTAATGCACGACGTGAGGTTAATCATAATGGGATGATATATTACCATTACCTTATCATCAATATCAGTTATATTCATCACAAAGTGAACGTCATATCCAAAGTAGTCAGTCATTATTCTCCGCAAGATATCCTGCGTGACATAGTTCCTGCAACAACATGAATAGGTCTTATCGCTATAAGGATTGCTCCCTTCATAAGTTACCTGGCGTGTCCCATATGTGAGGCATCGTAGACTGTGGGACCACAGTTGTACCACTTGACGTGGCGGCCATTCTTTGGAACGAATTCCGTCTGGTTTTATGTCAGCGTCAGAAACAAGAATCTCCACAAAAACTGACTTTAGTCCGCGTTAGAGAGTTATATACTTTAAGAACGGGCTCTGGGGCGCTTTTCTCTGGAATATTCCAAGGAGGCTGTTGGACAGACATTTTGGACTTATTATCAGCGGCTCTAGAGACACAAAAGAAAGATCTGCGATGATAGATTGGAGAAGACACCGATGGGACGCGTAGTCTCCAGATCATGTCCTAATTCGTGGTTGATTACTAATCGAAAGGATGGGCATTTCTCTGTCACGTGATAAATCAACATTGCGAGCGGTTTGGCAAGGTTCAAGTTTCTGTTACCTCAAGGTCTCAAGGTCTAAAGGTCTTTCACTGATTATTGAGTACTGAGCGCTTAGCAATGAGCGCTCGATATTAGACAGAAATTTGGTGCTATTGTGGGTCTTCCCTCCCCAGATGGTCTTCATTAAGCATCAAACTAATAGCACAACAAATACAAAAGCGATATTGAATAGCTCTTTTGCGTGTATGTACCATCCAAACACGACTCGTGTGGCGCCTGATGCAATGATCCTTAGGAACAATCCCTCGCGGCAATCATGAAACTACCTGATAGAGTACTCCAGTTGGTCCCATCGCCAGCAGGCTCAACATCAACTTTGCTATGCTATGTCCGTGTACGACCCACGATGTCAACTCCAGCATTCACTGTTCAGTCTCGTCCGCGTGATCTACTGGATACAATATCTATAGTGGCTCGGCCACGCGGCTCTTGTGAACAAATAGAGAAGCCATACCAAAACGTGGCCATGCTCACACCACCTGTGCTCCATGAAACGTATATCAAACGCTCTGAAGCGGCTGTAGACCTCTTTTCCTTTTTACGCGCTCATCAAGCCACATTTGAACGCAGATTGATCATGAACTGTGATCGTCACCCCATACTGTTCTCAACAAAACGATATCTTTCTCTTGTTTGAATTTCAGACCCAATCACAAGCCTAGGGTGATCATCCAGTGGGGTCAAACAATCAATAACTTCTCCATTTGGGGCCGATATCTGATTCTCGGATTCTCGAACTTCGAGGAATCTTTCGAAAGGCGTTCGCCGATCTATAACCTCAGCATTGTTCAACTGATGGAAGAGGTAAATAGATGAAATCGGTAACTTGAACAATTCCGGCTCTCACGCAGGCGCCGTTTCTACATCTTACGGAAGAAAGGTTTATCCCCTATCATCCCAACTCAAATTGGGATACCTTCAGTATTTTTTGCTATAAAGCCATCAATTACACGTAGTGTTAAGGTTAGTTTCTCCTGATGATCATCAGCATGACACACTATCCAATTAGTATAAAAGAGAACAGTCTTCAGACGATCGCAGTAAAGGCTGAGACCGTACGACTATATCCCTTGCTCAATAATGCAGACGCCTACTTGCAGACATTTGCGCATCGGAACTCCGTCAGATGCCCATGTCGTCTTCCATGCTGTTCGAAGAGGTTTGTGTCCGATGATCACTCGTCGCCTAGACACCGATGAGAGACGAAGCATACAATCTGGGGACGTTTTTGTCTGGGAAGAAAGAGGTCCCAACTCTGAATCCTCTGTATTTTGACGCCCCTTGTTACTGAGTAATTTTGGCGCTGAATCATGTCTAGATAGGAATCGAACGTTGGACTGATTCAATTCGATGGGGCCCAAGCCGTGTGAGAGACGTAAGTCTATCCTTTGTCTCCTGGCGTTTTCTCAGCTCCACACAGGAGTTTCTCTACTACAACGAAAAGGATGTCACGCCAAATGATTCTCCCTCGTCAAGTCCAACTTCCTTTCCCACGTAAGGTTTCCCCTGTTCGTAACCTCTCATACCACTTAAATAGATTCGAAGACAATTGGCGCGCTCTCAACTACGTAACCCACATCGTAGTAATCTTGTTAAACAGACATATTCGGTCTTTGTTGACACAGAGCGAGGACGTCGTAAGTGGCACCTGAGTACGTCTCGTAACTATCTTCACATCATGCCGCCTCATAAACGCTGTCTAGTTGCCTACTTTAGGCAAGATACTCTTGCCTCTCTTTACACTGTGAATGACTTTCCCGATCTCGCTGCCATACGTGTCCCGCCAGGGATGTACAGATCCGCGCGTGCTGGAAATCGTAGTGTTATATACAATGTCCCCTACCCACCACCATTTTCACCTAACACTCCAACCGGTCATCTCGCCCCTTTGGAATATCTTAGAACCTGTCCCCCTCCCCGTCGACATCCTCTTGATGAAAAGGCACTGATGTCTTTTCTTCACAATTCGACTTGGGTTCAATGAACTGCTTTTTTCCTCGTTCCTATCCCTATGCTTTCGTGATGAGCTGTTTCTTTATGTATATTGATGACACCAATTTGACTTTTGTAGATTAGTATAATATCAGTGTCTTCGTTATATTTCGGACCGTTCGATCGCATCAATTTCCGAGTCGGAACCTAATTACCTATCTCTGGCCTCATATCAGGCGAAGTGGTGCGAAGAATCCGAAGAATGGAAGCGCTCGTGCCCCCTGCTTATTTCACACTATCCCTCTTTATGTATCAAAATCCGGCGGAAAGGGTGACGTCGATGGTAGAATTGCCGGAGATCCGAATCATCAATAGCAGGATCCTGTAATCCAGCGTGGAATGCCGGGTTGCCACACAGGATGTTGTCGCCTCACTGATTCTGGGGCATTTCGAGATGTCTTGTTCACGTGGTGACTTTTTTGCAACTTCTGACCCCCATGATCCATCGCTCATCATGGATCACTCGAGTAAGACGGTGTGATGAAGTAAAATTAGCATTACCCATCTTAATGCGCCCACAAAGTCGGCATTCTAGTCCATGCAAGAATCGGACGTACCTTTGTTAGCAAGACAATCAATAACGTTTGAAACAGCACAGGACAGCGCCCATAACACGGTTCTTTTGTGTGTCCCGCGTAATGGTGAGCAATGAAGGAAGCCCGATCCTCATGCATGCACCCTCTCCATTACATGCGCCACAGCCAGTGAGGTAACCTTATTTCCTTTAAGAGATATCATGTAAATAAACTCCGCCGAAACTCTGCCCTCCACGCAGCACCTTTGTTCTCTTTAGACGTACCTCACCTTGTATATCAGTTTCAAAATGATATCTTTGCGGGAGTGGCCGCAGAGAACAAATGATATCAGGTCCGCGACACAGTTTGATCAAGTAAACGTTAAGAGTATTAGAGTGATTAGCATGGCTTGAATCGGGATCATCGTCAGCTTGTGTCAGGTGTCAGATGGGTGTGAAATAAGCATTCCAATTGAAGATTTGAATGGTAATCTAAATACATTATCAAGGGCACTTCTCTGATCTGTGTTTGTTCTTAGGCCTCCGAGTCTTAATTGCTCCCAGAAGTTTGGCTTGACCCCACTGCCTTTGTTAACATGCAACAACCTACTCTCAGAGGAGTGCGCATCCGCTCTGCGCATGATGTGCACAGGATCTTTTACGGTGTGCAGATTGGACGTCTGAAGATGCTCGAGAGACGTCTGGGCAACGAGGAGCGAGAGGCACTTACGTCGGGCTGCGTATACGTATGGGAAGAGAGGGGATCACGGAACGTGGACGTTACAGGCGAAGGGATGGACAGATTCACGGAGGGCAAGCAATGGGGACCATCACGCGTCCGAGATGTACGTCCCATGCGGAAGCAAATTTTAGCCATGGCTCATTCCGATCACTTCAGGATTTTTTGTTTTACACTCAAAAGTACGTCTTTGCTCTATCCACTTCTCGCCTGTTAATCTCTTCGCAAGGACGAACTCGACCAACGCGTGGGACCGGCTCGTTAAGCAGACCTACTCTGCTTGGTTCGACACGCCCACAGGCAGAAGAAAATGGCATCTGAGTGCGTTGATTACCATTTCTCTTCCACCAATACTGACCGCACTCGAAGCTGCATACTTTTCAGATAACACAATTGACAGTCTCCGTTCAATCGATGACTTGCCTGTTCTCCGAGGAATCCAGCCACCTCCTGATATCTTCAAATGCGCAAAATCTAATAAAAGCAAGTCAAGGAAACGGCAATCTGGAGAACTCAACTCTCAACGGTCGACTTCGTCTGCTTCATCTCAAGGTCCCCCCTCTTTCTCATCGGAACCTGTGACAATGATACATCCATATGTCGCTCAGGCTGCCCCGAAACCATCGATGGTTCATCCTCTTCCACCCATCCAACCACCGCCGTCCAATAGCGCCTCTGTTGAGGACACAAGTAACAACCCTATACCATGGAGCAACCAGCCTCTGCAAGGTGGTGGCTCCTCGAATCATGCTCCCTCTCGACATCGATTTATCCTTCCTCCTGTTGACACATTTCTCCGTGCAGGTAGGACGCCATCACCTACGGGCTTGGGGATTGAGTCTTCTTTTTCACACTGGGATCCATCCCTAGAATTGTCTTCTTACAGTGGGAGCGAACATAGCTACAGGGATAGTACCCGTAATTTGGCTCCCATCTTCGGTCCAAAACGACGGATATATGTACGGGATCCTTTAGATGACAAGATCCTTCGCAGCTTTCCTCGATGACCACGCGGTAGAGTCAATTTTGTTGTACATATGTATCGAGAGTGTTGTCCAAAATGATACATGTACTCTACGTCATACTTGGTCCGTGCGTGTGAAAAGGTGAGAAGGTCATACGTCGGAGTTTGAATGTTCCGGGGTTTTTGGATTGACACATGATGTATAAAAGGGCCTTATTCATCTTCCATCACCTTGGTCGCCGTCTTCCCCAAGCCCTTCACCGTCTAGGTTTACGACGACGACGTTGAGAAATGTCAAATAAGATAGTGGTGAGCTGCTCACCGATTCCCTGTTCGTAGTAGACCACCTGGGCTTAATATGGATACCTTCGTGTTTTTGAGCCTGGCATATACCGCGCTGTTATCGACGATGTCATGGCAAATATTAAGTCCGAATTCGACGAGTATGGCGTTTCTGAGGATGTTTTGGCCGAGCTACAGCACGTAAGCCCAATTTGGTTAAATTTATCTACTCTTGTCTACTACCCCTTCATTAGAAATGGGAGAACAAAGTCATAGCATCTCATGTCGCAGAGTTTGAGGCGCCGGCGCCGGCGCCAGCTACCCAGCACCCTGCCGCCCCACACCCACTCACGTATCAGCACCCTTTGATGATGCACCCCGCACACTACCCGAATCCCTATGCGCTGCCGCAGCCCGGTATGAACCCTGTAAAAGCTGAGCCTATAGATTCTCGATACATTTTGCACCCGGGCATGTCTTACGCTCTGCCTCCGCTTGCTGGCCCAGTCCTTAACGGCCCTCGGCCACCCTTACCTGGACCGGCTTCACAACACCCTGGCGGTCAAACGGGGGTTATTTCTTTTCCTCGGCAGCTACAACCTCAAACACAACCCTTCTGTACATATGATAAAGTCAATGGTCTTTACTCTATTACCATGGATAATGCTCACCCATGCTCTTCTTTTCAGGTTGCGCGCGTCAAAAATAAGTGGAAGTGCATCTTGAAAGATGGTATGATACATGTCAATGGGAAGGATTACTTGTTTGCCAAGTGCACGGGGTAATGCCTCGATCTTTTTTCCAAGGTCTCACATTGACTTGTTCCTCAGTGAATTTGAGTGGTAATACGTCGATCTATACGCTTTTCAATTTGTTTGCTTTGTCCTCTCGCATCCTCGCATTGATATAATCACCTCAATCAACCGACAACTCAATATGCTGTTTGTACATCACTTATCATATTCCTATATCCATCGCTCTCAGATTGCATGTCATATCTAAAGGAAGTAAAAATCCGGTCCATTTGATACAACTTTTATTTCAGTTTTGAGAGAAATCATCTACTAGTACTACCAAGGATGATAGACTCTTAGGATGTAAATCCTAATAATAGCTCGAGCTCCCTCTGAACAATACAATACCATTTGAATATTTTTCCCAAAATGTCATGCAAGCTTGGATATATAGTGCACTCGATTATACAAGATTCAAGACTAGATAGATTGTACCATTGAACGTCTCGGCTCGGTTCTGGTGAAATGTGGAAAATTCGAGTTTTATGATTGATCGAAGTATCTACATAATCCTCTAGCAAGTGATGCCAGTTCGCCCTCAGTCTGTAATATAATCAACTAAGGTGTTCACTAGCCTGGTGCTTATATATCGATTTGGTGTCCTTTGTTGTGATTGTTATTGTGAACAACTTGGGACGTGATTAACAAAGGGATGTGATTGTGATATATCATTGGTTAGATGCTAGTGATAGCCTTCGGTATCTCTGGGCTGAGTGAAAACGAGTTTCGATGATAGAATGATTCATTGTAGCCAACTTCCCGACTTCGGACTTGTTTTCCAACTTTGATGCAATTCGAAGTGATAAAGTTAGTAAGTTGAAACACAAATTTTGCTTGATCCCAAGTCCCGAGTCCGCTTGTGATCAAGCAAAATGTGTCGTGTTGAATGGTTTACTTTCCCTACAAAATTCTCTCAGTGGTGAACTGACCCCAACGAGCGCGCCACACGGCAGTGATTGGAATGAAAACAGCGCAGTACTAGTAGCTAACCCGGTACAGAACGAATCTACTCACATGTACATACCTCTCCGGACTTTCGAAACGGGTACCGATCTGCCACTACGGGATCCTCGCCGTTTTCAATCATCTAGATGGTAAGAACTCGGTCCGATATCGAGAGAGCGGGAAACAACTTCCTTGATCTCATCACGCGCAGAAACATACCAGTGTTTGAGTAAATCTTAACCCCCTGAAGGTATTGGCTTGAAGCCCAAGGCAATGTGAAACCAAGGAGTATCACAGATGTCAGACCAACATCACAAATTGAACGTACAGTATTACTTATAACTACTGAGAAGAGAGAATACTGCTATAAACGTATGTTGTCATATTCAGTCTGTTCCCAAGGAGTTTTCTTTACATAAGATATATGCTAACTTCCATCACGGCACGGCACGGCTAGTTCCCTCTCCCAGGGATCCAATCGTTAGGGCAATATATCCGAAAGAGTGACTCTTCAGTGGCACCAGCTCTTGTGGCCCTATTGATCAATTTGATGACTCCTGATCATACCACCCAAAAATTTTTCCGAAGACAGAGTCCATGGGAATGTGTATTCTCCGACAGTGTGTTCCATATTTTACACGGACACAAGGTAAGACGAGAGAGTAGACCTTCGGATGATGATTACATACACCTGACTCAATTGATGAACAACAGCCCTTTCGGGCGGATCGAAGTGGCATGGTCCATTGTATACACGAGAGGCTGTCTCTTTGGGAGCGATGAGAACCTTCCGTTACACATTCTTTTGATCTCAGAGAGATGAGATTCGAGATCGCATTAACGAGATAAGAAAAAAATACGATGCTTCGAACTTGTCCGTCATTGAGCATGGAGAAGAGGGCTACATGTTAAAAGCCTACTCGATTTGTTCTCTCAGAGAATGCTTTGGTGAACCGTCCAATCACGTTTTTGACACTGGCTGGAACAATACCGAATATGGTTGTAATCACTACAAGCACGGAATCTTTGGTCACGCTCCACGACCTTGCACTCGAGATATCGAACATGAAAACATCTATACAAGCTCGGGTAAAAGCAACATACCTCTGGATAGCCGCATGTTCGTGTATATTTTCTTGATCTTGTACAATTAGCATCCGCGATTGCAAAGTCCCGAATGTTCCCCAACAGAGACGAACATGCAGAAGGACAATCACTTCCTCGGGGGAGTTGAGACAGGGCAGAAACCATTTTTGAATTCATTGCTCTGTAAATGCGTTTTGCCACAGAGCGGGTGAACCGTTGACATTGTAACTTCTTTTATAAGAAACACAAGGCTTAACATAAGGCAATCAACGCTGCTACGTTGGACTGCGATACTGATCATTGAGGGGATTAGCTTGAAACGCAGGGCATGGACAAGCCAGGAGTACCCATAGACAATACTTGTTCCATAGCCCGATATAAAAAACAGGGTTGCAATTATGCAATGGTCGATGTGGCCGACGTCAGGGAGTCTTCGCACCAGATGTCCTTGCGGCTCGTCATTTGGAATACGAAGCACGAGGTATTGCAGCGCATGACAGACAACATACATCATATCTTTTGAATCAAGTCTTTAGTAGAGCTAAGGGGAATTGACAATGAAGGGACAAAGAACTTCCATCACCATAGGATAACATTCTAGCCATCGTGAATTTCTACCATTTATGGTCATGTGTTATCGGTTTGAAAAGCATCAATGTTAACCCAGCTTGACGAGGGTCGTTTCCCTTGAGTTCATCCAAGTTGGTAGCAGGAGTATGCAGAAGGATCCGTAGAGCATTAGTCAGGCCTACGACGTCATCAATAAGTAACGGGTCCATGATTGGACGGTCGGACGGCCTAATCCACATCTCAAAAACAGGCTTCAAAACCCCCTTGCTCTGGAGCATACAAGAGTTAAGAATAACAGAGTCAACATTAGAGAGCAGCGAAATAAGTAGCTGCTCAATGCAGCGAACGAGCATCTGACAATCGCACTCGCGTTCAACTTTTGTTGCATGCCATGGCTTGAGCGGTTCCCTGCTGCGCGGAGCACCGTAATGATAGAGGTAGATCATCCACGCCCAAATTGCCAACCACAATGATGTAACCTTCGTTACATTACTTTTGGCAAGACAGCGGGATGGGTTCATAGCAATCACGTTACCCAACACCTGATGGCCCAGCGAAGCTCCATCAATGTGAGTAAACGATGTTGATAAACGCATAGAATGTTCCAAGGGAGAGTATGGGGGCGGCGGAGCATTCCTAAAGAGCTGGAGGTACACATCAAGGACATGTGGGTGTTCAAGAAGACATGCTTTATCTCGGAGCTTAACAAAGAGTGCTCTTGCATAGAATGGATCTTTCAATCTATTTCTACCGTGAAGTTTAAAAGGTTTTCATGTAATAGGGGAAGTATATTGTGAAATAGCTCACTTCGAATGAATAGGGCAAGGTATTAGTAAACATGTTACATCGTTGACCAAGATGAAAGATTCCTTAAAAATTTCGGAAGAGAGATGTGTCCTTTGGTGTTCCTTCGTGAACTCGTTCTGGACAGTTCGGTCACAAAACTGGTGACATGCCAGTAACTGTTGCTGCCGCTATATCGAGCCAATCGTCTGGCAATCGGCAGAGTCAATGTCTAAACGTTCAACATCAAGGCGCCCGATTGAACTGGCCGAGTTTCAGGATTGTTTGTACGGATTGTGAGGCGGAGGTAAGTCTAAGGTAGCGGTAAAAGTGGTGAAAAGAGGAATTTCAGCTCGATTACTATCTACCTAAAATTCCGTCCCGATTTGAGCCGTACAGCTTTTTTGGTAGTTCTATAGACTTCTAGTTAGAAAGTAGGATCTATCCGAAAATTTCCATACATAGTTGCTTCAGCCCCACCGTAGGGAAATGCCTGCCTTACGCAGAGTGTGCGGCTCGGGTTTGTAGCACGGTTCTGCCTAAAATGGAACACGCCGAAATTGAACACGACCCGTGACAAACCATACAAATAAAACCCTAAATACCTGCTGACTCCACGCTTTGCATGTCCCTTCTGGCAGGGATGATCTGAGACTAATTCTTCGTCGATGGGCCTCTTGCCATACACGTCGTCTGATGTCAGATCTAGCTTTATCTTTTTCGACATGAGATTTCCCCATTTTATCACGAGTTCAGCCTCTGTTGGCACTTTGGGGTCTGCCTCTCTCTTGTATCTTCCAGGTGCATCTGGTCTTCCAGATTAGGCGGGCTGTTTCTGACACAGCTATTTGGTACAGCCTGGAGCCTGCCTCTGTCATTTAACCCTTCCTGAAGGTGAGTTTGACTATACGGTATCCCAGAATTTATCCGTAGCCTGGCCTACGCCATTCTTGACAGTCGAGAGAATATCCAGAACTGAAAATACAGTGAAAGATTTATAGTGACACTAAATGTTCGTTTTCTACTTCACTTTTACTTTTATTACGAGTAACTTTCGTCAAACCATCTTCTTTGGATGAGATGGTCGCCTTCTCGCAGAATACAGGGGCCGCCCCAAATGACCTGTTCTGACAAGTTGTTTGCCTCAATATAATCAATGACGTATTGATCTGATGCCCCGGGTTGGATCCATATCGTAGGTATGGAAAGCTTGTGAGCTTGTTTGAGCAATGAGAGTGTAACCTGTCGAAGTAAAGTGAATATATATCAGAGTTTAAATGTAATAGATCTCCTACATACTTGTGGCGTTGCCGTTATTGTGAGCGCCGTCGTTGACGGCGATGGTAGCCTGGATATTGAGGGTATAGCACTTAACCCGTCTAGGTTTTTCTCTTTCTGTATATCATTGGTGAAGAGTAATACAGTATTCATTCCGCGTGCCAACTCACTGGATGGACAGGTATCACATCCATATGTTTGTCTCGATACCAGTCCAGCACCTGAGTGTCGTTAGTCATCGTAAGAAACAAGCGATGACGAGATACCTTGCTCGCTAGTTTTGAAGGATCTGACGATACGCCAATGACAGCGAATTGTGATGAGGCAAAGAATCTTTCTTGCTTGTTGCAACGAGGGAGTGTTGCAGAAGGCATGGCGTAGTCAGGTACAACAGAGGGTATGGGGAATATTTGAGTACAGCGGCTATTTGAGGTGAGATTATAGGTTCGGATAGAAGAAAGTTTGATCTCATGATTGGAGCACATATGTACATATACTCCTAGGATCGATGCCAGACATAGTTTGATGAATTTTTACGATGCATATGACGGAAGACTCACCGCGGCTTCCAGAGCCGCGGGATGGGCGGGTAAAGAGGACTCGAGTACCGGTAGCGAACATTCTTGTCAACCCGGATGTGCATGTCTTCCTAAGATCCACGGTGATGAGAAAGGCCTAAGTCCGCAATATATTTCTTCAGTGATGTCGTTTGTAGTTTGAAATTCGGGGAGATACACGTTACAAATGACTACGGATTCCATCTCCAAGAACGAGAATACATGGTCCACCGCAAACGACACGGTCGCTCAAACCATTCTCCTTGATATATTTGAGGACAGCTTCATCCTCAGCGCCAGCCTGAATCCAGTAAGAGGGAACATTGAGTTTCTTGGCTTTTTCCAGGACTGAAAGGGTGATCTGCCACAATCCGACGTTAGGGGCTGTGTAGCTCGAGGCACGGTGGAGCGTACTTGTGGAGGTGTAATGATACTGAGCGCAGTTGTCGAAGGCGAGGACAATTGAGAGATGTCGGTGACAGTCTTGAGCCCCTCCAGCTCGGGCTCCTTCTGTATGACCCCAGGATGTCAATAGGTCGAGGGTAAGGAACTGTAAGCAGACAAACTGGATGGACCGGGATGACATCAAGATCCCTGGCCTGGTACCAGCGAAGTACCTGTAGATTTCAAAGTTATTCAAGTTTTCATCATGCTCAAAGATGGAAGCTACCGTGTTCCCAACTTTCGTCTGATCTTTTGATGCGCCAACAACTGCGAAGGTAGAATTCTTCAGAAAAGCCTTCCCAACAGCCTTCTGGGCATCGGTCATAGCACCAAAGTTGTAGTGAGCAAGAGACATTGCGGGTCTTGTGAGATGTAAAGAGGTTAACAGAGAAATGGTTTTGAAGGTATCCTCGCAGGAGTATGCCAATGCGAATTTGTCAGTATGTCGCAATTGGTATATACTATCAAGGGCTTTGGAACATGCATGCACAGGCACTATGGCATGGTGCTTCAGCATGGGATTGTTGACTGAGGACTCTTACGGCACGGATCTCATGGTCATCAAAATGAACGATGTCTCCTTGTCAATGCACGGGAAACACACTGACAGCGAATGTCAATGAAGCAGCAAGCTATGTCGTCAGAGGAACAGACTAAAGTTTCGGCCATTATGTGTAAGGGAAACGTATAGAGAAAAAGTTGAATATTGAATATGTAGTACGTTGTTATTGTCGGGATCACTTGCTTGAATGATAAAATCGGGCGACGTGGAGCGTTCTTTATGACCTCCATCCTTCACTGAAATCAAATGCTTTGGTTTCCCCAACTACCCTCCTGGGTACGCTGGCCCTCACATTCAACAACGCGACATGTCATATATGGTATCATCATCGGGTTCTCGCTTTCTCTGACCTCGACATCTCTGGCCTTTTACTACCAGGCACGAAAACGACGGAAAATAGCGGACAGATTTACTCCACGGCCGATTGAATTGCGAATTGACGAGGTAGTTTCAGGTGTGACTGGCTTAATTGGTGTGTTGTGTTGTGGGTGTCGACTAGGACTACCCTGATTCAAATACCCAAGGAAACACACCTCTAGTCAGAATCAACTCGTTAAGCGATTCTCTTGGTGTCGAAATACTTGGGAAGGCTGAAGTGGGTCGTATCGCCCTCCATTGTGTATGCCCCTAAAACGTGACGTAGTTTCTCAATCCTGGAGGAAGTGTCAAAGATCGTGTCGCACTGCGCAGTAAGCACCCCTGTTCTTCGACTGTAAAGGTGACCAAAATTATGTTTTCAGTGATCAACGACGCTGAACGATTGGGGCTCTTACGACGACATACAGGTTCACGAATCTTTGAAGGGACTGTTGGATCTACTGGAATTTCCATTGCGACTATTGCCCGTGCAAAGTGAGTTTACTCGTTTTAACGTGACGATATCTCTATTCATGCGGCGTAATACCAGGGGCTACGATGCCGGTACGTCTTCCAAAACCTTTGATTTGATCTTGATAATTCATTGTCGACCAAAGCTATCATTTTGCCGGACGATGTAGCGAAGGAAAAGGTTTCTGCGTTACGAGCCCTAGGTGCCACAGTCGAGCAAGTTCGGCCCGCCAGTATCGTCGACAAAAAGCAGGTACGTCTTCACCGATTTACTTTTTTGATCTGGCGAATCCATATCTTTCTAGTATGTCGTAAGTCGACTGCTGTCACTTGTTGGGTCCAACTGTCTGTTGAAGGACTATAATATCTAGAATCTTGCCAGACAACGTGCTGCGAGATTCGGACGTAACGATTCTCTTACTGAAAGCGAAATTCTGCAACCCTCCCACCTTATACCTTCGCCATCTTCGTCGGTTGTTGTGTCTACCAAATCTTTGCATGTCGATTTTGACAGAAATAATCTTGAGGAGGAGGAGGATTATCTAACGAAACCCCGAGGATTTTTCGCTGACCAGTTTGAGGCAAGTCCCATGCCTTGTCAAGTTATTCTCGATCAAGCTCATCGAATTTAGAATCGAAGTAACTTCGATGCTCATTTTGAGGGGACCGGGCCAGAGATATGGAGACAAACTAATGGGCGTATTGACGCCTTTGTCAGTGGTGCAGGTGACACGTCTTTCTCCGTTCGAGAACAACATCTAACACCTTTTTAGGTACGGGCGGAACTCTTGCGGGAATCGGTCAATACATCAAATCTCTTAATAAGAATGTTGTTGTCGCGCTTGCCGACCCCGAAGGTAGTGGGCTATACAACAAGGTTCGTAAATTTGCCTCCGGCGCTTCCACTTCTGACTGCCATGCAGGTGAAACACGGCGTAATGTTTGATCGCAAAGAAAGCGAAGGTACCAAGCGGCGGCACCAAGTCGACACAGTAGTCGAAGGAATGTACGTCGCGATTTCTCCAACATTACAGAACGGCCTGCGTTGGGATTTTTACCTCATCTCGTACATGTTGCAGCGGTATCAATAGACTGACAAACAATATTGACCTTGCACTGCCCATTATCGATGATGCATTCCGGTGCGTTCAATTCAGTTTGTCTCCAGTCGCTTGAGCTGAAGATAAGCCCTTCGATAGGATATCTGACGCCGAAGCAGTGTCAATGTCTCGGTTCCTTGTGCAACACGACGGGCTATTTCTGGGCTCTAGCAGCGCCTGCAATCTTGTTGCTTGCGTAAAGTTGGTGCGTCGAATGGGATGGGCGGAGGGTCAAACTCTGGTTACTATCTTGTGAGGACTCTGCCGAATGCTCGTCACAATGTTGACTGTATCTCCAGATGTGACTCTGGTAGTCGCCATTATTCCAAGGTCAGTTTTGCTGTTCAATCATTGACCCACAACACGATGCGATGCTCGAATCCAACAATTTTATTAGTTCTGGTATGTTTTGGGTTTCGCGTCCATCCTCACGTCAAGTCCGTTGACATTTTGGGACATCTATGTAGGAACGACGAGTATCTACACAAGGCAAATATTCCCATAGATCCCCACATAGCCGAGGAATTGTTGATGCCGGTGCCTCCTTTGGAGCCTCATTTGTAAGTGTAAACATAAAATCAGACATCGATAGACAACTACTTCCACGAGTAAATCTCGATCAACCCGTTGTCATTGATATAGTTACTCTTGTGTAACAACATAGCCCTCCCTTTCTTCTCCAATGGCGATCCTGAGTCCCGCCCAGATGCAGTCTAATAAAGCAGCTCCATTGGAGCAAGCAAAGACTAACGTAGAAGCATAGTAGAAGTTGGCGTTCCCGGTGCCTTGAGTAAGCCACAAATGATTGAATAACGGCATCAGGAGTGAAGCGTGTAGATGTAAGAGTGCTGTTACTATGGGATGGCGGAGATCTTGAGCTTAGTGTGAGTATGAGTTGTAAGACATCCAGAAAAGAGAAGACGTACATGGGTATGTCTCCGGGAAGATAGCAATCATGGATAAGAACAACCCAGGATCGGAAAGCGTGGGGTATGCTTTGAATGTGCCCAGTATTCCAATAAGCAAGAATGCCGCGTACAAGGGATCATATCTAGAAATTCTTCCGTTGGCCCATCTAGATGAGATCAACGTAGGACGTACTGAAACTTGATACAGATTGGAGCGATGTATATTAGAAGATGGACCTAAAGATCGGAGGCCTCAGGGGCATGAGCTAATAGATTGCACTTACACTTACCGAAAAGACCATAAGGAAAAATGGCCGGAAGTGGTCGAACATCTCAGTGAAAAAGTACCACCACATACCTGTGGTAGGTGTTAGATCGGGCAGTGACAGGCTGTGTTGGTAGAGATCAACTCGTGTGAGTGATACATGACAATTCGACTGACCTGGCACCCCATGTCTGTGTTATCCACGACCATCCTCCGGAGGTGAAGGTCGATAACAATGTGAAGGTTCCGAGATAGATAACAAACTCGCCCAGAAATGGGATAAGCCGACGAAAATTCACTTCCAGAGAAGACAATGATTTTGGTGATGCCAGACGAGACACAGGATCGAGGAGAAGCAGAAGTAAGAGCGGTGTTAGGATCACTATGGAGGATAAGGACAGATGCACGAGGAACGCAAGAGATAGTAAGGTAGCCGAAGCTCGGCCTGTTGGGTTCGTCAACGACGAATAAGGGAACTAACGGGCAAGCGACCTTGCCTTGGCTGGCAAACATCAGAGATAACAGCATCAAAGTATTTTCAAAGGATGATGTTGACTGTGCTAAGCTGGGAAGAAATATGTAGGGGTTCAAAAGATACCTAAAGGATTTCAGCGTAAGAGATCATGGACTACAAAAGTCGTACTCACATTGCGGCTACCAAAGTATCCCTCCTGCTACTCGACACGCGTTGCCGGGAATTCCAAATCTCTACCAAAGCCCATGCTCCCAAAGCGTCGGACAATGTCCACAATACCGAAGATGCTGCACCCGTCACAGGAAGAATCGTGGTGAAAAGCGACAGGTACAGTGGTGACTACGCATTTCAAACTCCAGTGACGGCACGAGTACAGTCTGTCAGGGTACGCACATGTCTGAAGACTCCTCCTGAGTAAGGATCAACTCCATTTTTGAAGAGATAAACCCCTTCCTGCACTATGATTCATAAGCAACGCGTCTAGACTAGACAGCACGACATGACCCACAGTGGGAGTGGGACGTCAGGGCGGAAGAGAATTGTTGGTTCCCATGTAACAATTGAGAAAAGCTTGAGAACGCAATAAGTTGCCTGCCCGCTAGGAAAGCCAAGAAAGCAAGCCCACAACTTCGTGAGTGAAATTTCGTTTTGGACATGAGTTGTTTTAAGAGAGGAACTTGACATGAATACAGCATCCGATAGGATAATAGATACACAAAAATGATTCGACCCAGGTTCGAACTGAGGACCTTCTGTGTGTTAGACAGATGCGATAACCAACTACGCCATCGAACCATGTAAAAAATTATACATAATACAAATTGGGAATTGAGTATGCGATCCCAGTACAATACAGAGTAGTAGATGCCAACTTGGGAATGCTCAGATGGAGAAACCGCGGCGCGATTTAGGGTCACGGTAAATCGGCTCACATCAATAGAAACAACCATGACCTTTTGCTTAGTGAACATCCATCATGAATGGATTACAAAAGAAAGACTGGAGAGTTCTCCTGAATATTGGGCCTGTGTGGCGCAGAGTTCTCAATTTGACAACACTCAAAATCGGGGGTTGAATTTAGTAATATCTGTATACAGCATAGAGACTAAACTGAATCAAAAGTATATCTTTGCCCATGTGTAGGTACCCATTGGGCCGCACTCAGGATACCCAGAGGTGGTGGTTGGGCAGTGACCGAGGCTTCATCATTTCAGTCTAGACCTGAGTACAAGTGCAGGCAGCTTTTAGCAGCGTGTTACCCCACTGCTCCTACTGCCCTCGGTGCCCTCCATTCTGTTAGAACATCGTGGGTGTGACAAGTGTGAAGGGTACCGCACACACAACTGACAGGGCCACTACGGGCCACCGACTGCTTTGTTCGACTGTGTACATATACTGCTTGACATATGCAACTATCCCCAGTCTCGTTTATACATCTCTGGGGGTACGTTACTATACTTACCTATACTTATACATATACACTAATCATACTTGTACCTAGATCAACTACTTACACATTGTGTCTAGGTACATACAATCTAGTCTCGTTTATATGTCTCTGGGGATCAACTACTTACACATTGTGTCTAGGTGTTGCTCACACCAGTACACTGTTGC
>JABFYK010000013.1:0-41295 GCA_018849495.1 Termitomyces sp. T123_Mx157
TCAAAATTGTCTATGTGGTATGATAGTTGATCTGAGTTTATGTTCACCTCGTGTACCCTCTCCTCGCTTCCCAAATTCATCCTATTCAACAGGCTCGAATTACTCTCGACTCGTGCAGTTGTTTCGGCTTTCTGCTTTTTCACAAAGTGATGCTTTTTTATGTCTTTTGCTTTCTTCTTTATTCTTCAATAGTGTCGAACAATGTAATAAATCTAACTTGCGACGGAGTCTTGTTCGAATTTATCTCCCAAGTCGTTTGTTAACCGTATACACGATTTATACTTCGTAAAAACAAAGGTCACCTAAGTACTTTCTCATGAGACTGGTGGGCCGAATTGATATTTTGAGATTGAAACAATCTTTGACATTGCCCCATTTATTATCATGATTCTTTCTAGATCTCTCTGTATATCCATCCATTTCTCTGACCCGTCACATATCTAATTACATAAGAAACAATTCAAGTGTTGTTTATTACACGAAATAAATATCATGCCCATTCAGGAACGAGAGCTGTGAAGGTAGCGTAATAAGAAAGCCACTAAATACAACACAACGAATAATCCAAATGGGATGACAGCATAGGGCACCGAAGAGATGGAGACCGCAAAAATGACCAGGGCGGCAGTCATCACAGCGATATATGTAAAAACGACTGGGAAGGAAGCAACTGCATGTATCACCGCCGCGCCGTATGCAGGTCCATAATACTCCTGTTTCGAGTTAAAATGAGTATCATAGTGTTTTTGCAATGACTCACGTGAATATAAGATTCATCAACGAGATGATATAAGAAGATGAGACACAAAGCCGATGCCGTCGCCACAGACCCACATACACTCGATAGGCCTACCGCAAATACTGTAAATCTATTCAGGACTAAGACTCCTGAAGGAATCGCCGTCCCAATCGCCATTATTCTAATTTGTCGTTGTAAACACCAGGAGAAGTAAGATAAACTGCAGAAGAGCACTCACGCCAGTACTCCCATACTCTGATAGTAAGTTAAGCACAGCTAAATAAAGAGGTCACATATAGATATCACGCACCATCATTAAGTTTTCATACCAAACTTTTGGCCAGCCGGCCCAGGCCTCTCTCCTAACTTCGCTCGATGTCGGGCTGCTCTCCGCCTGCGTCCTCCGCTTCGCCTGTGCAAAGCCCAGGCTCGCTGCCCGACCGCCCGTCTGGCGGAAGCTCCCCGGGGCGCCCTCCGGAGACATTTTATCGTTACTAACAGACAACCGTCTCCCCGCATCGGCTTTTATCGTCGGTCCGGGTCCACCGAGTGCCCAAGCGACTTCCACCCCTTTTTTTATACTCCAAAGCCACGTCAACGCAAAAACTGGGGTACTAATCAACACATTAAGCACAGGGTATATATCTGGGTATCGTGCCGACGGCATGATGAGCATTTCCAGTAGGTGTAGTGAGATCGCCGCAGTGTACACCGCCTGTGTGAATCAGAAGTTTCCATATAGAAGGGTTCATGCGATGATAGTGATACGTACTGCGGAGAAGATGTGTATGAATGATCTTTTTGGTGCTTGGAATGGATTGTGGCCGACGAGTCTGTTCCATAACAGCAAAGTGCCGATGTATTGCATGCCGAGTCCGTCTCGTTTGAGCAACGGCCACATGCTATGTAGTTGTCAGAAATAGATCGTCGCATGTTGAAAGCTACACACCTGAATACAGCAACGTTGTTTGCAAGTACAGCCCACGAGTAGACTGACGAATAGGAATGCGCCCCAGAAAGAAGAAGAGTGATGGGTAAAAGTGGTAGTAAAATCGTCTTTTCATGCACCTGGAATGAGAACAGGAAAAAGGACATGGACGAATTCAGCAACGCATAGGGTAACAGCGGCAAGAACGGTGTATGTATTGTCTCTGTGGCGCTGGACTTCTGGGCCTCGTTCGAAGGCTGGATCCTGAATTTAAAACCGGCTTGAAGCAACACAAAGACACTAGGCAAGAATCCAAGGGCGGTCATGGCCGTCGAAAGCCTGATAAGAGATGCAGAGGATGCCCAGTTCTTCCATTTAAACATGACGTTGGACGCACACCAGAAGTTGGCGACTTTGCCTTCAAATAAGCCACGTGCAAAGGGGAAAATTCGCGTGATTGGGTCAAGGATGGTAGTTATAGGTGCAAATGGGGGGAGGAAAGGTAGGAAGAGTAAAAGGAATGTGGCGACCGAGACAAATGCCAGGTGAATGAAGAGCGTGGTGCTACGGAATAAATTTAAGAATGATTCAGCTGTCAGCATGAGAAGCGTACCCTTTGGTGGGTCCAAGGAAAATACATTTCGCGAGCAGATACGTCCCTATAGCAGGCGCATAGTAAAGTGCCATCTGCTTGAAACCGAGGCTGAGGACAAAGCACACGGCGCCCAATAGATCTCTTCCCGTAGCGAAAAAGTTGAGCGCGAGGAGTGTAAAGCCTACAGGACGTGTTTGAGATGCAAACTCGGTACCTCAATACGCAAGGACGCACCAAGCATCACAGAGTTGTACTGAAAGTGTCCCGAATCAACGAGAAGTAGTGCTGGTTGGAACAAGAGCGTCAGAAGCGCAACGTGCTACCGACTTTGATTGAGGATACAATCTGGATGCAATCGTAGAATAACGTACCTGCGTGCGCTTGGACCGAGTCCCTTGCCATGACCCCACAAACACTATCAACGCTGGGATATAGACAAGCAAATCCAGCGCGATCACCGTCATCCGCATAAATACCTTGCTACCCTGTGTTTCTATCCCTCTGGATGTGTCCAATGCAAACCACGATGGTTCGATCCACGAGCCGCTGCTTCCAATTAAACATCCAAAAGTAAAATGATACCAGTAGGACTCACATAATACCGCAAAACCACGATACATATGCGGTCAGCGGTGGATAATCCAGCCCCCAATACTGTAGATCATACGTGTACCACTGCCGGAATGGAAGATGCAGCGTCAGCTCCATCCAATGGCGTTGTGCCTCGTAATCTCCATACATCGGTGGAGTGCCTTTGCCTAGCACAAAGCATTAGACGATACTCAGAATCCAAGACATGCGCTGACCAGAATACGACCCCAGCCCGAGTGCCGCCTTGACCAAGACCGCTGCACAGACAGCAGCAGGCACGACCCACGCACGCAAATTTCTCTTATGCATCGATCTCACCCACCTCCTCCCCATGTCCTCCCCATGTGTCTTTGATCTCTGCGGTCCCGCAAAGTCTTTCTCGTACTCATGCTCAAACAGCGTGCTGAAGTTGGTGATGTGCTTCCGGGGGCGGTGGGAGGCGGTGGTAGATGCGGGAGACGCGCAGCGCGATGAGACGGGGGAGAAGGGGGGCGTGTGGAGCCAGTGCTGGGATGCGGAGGAGTCGAGGAGGTGACGGCGAGGAGTTGGGGCGTGGATTTGTAATGGGTCGAGGGTGGGACTGTGGCTGAGGTTAGGGCAGACATAGGGCAGATATGAGAGGGGCATACCGGGCGGACGTGCTGGCGGACGTGCGGAAGGGGGAGCCCGTGCGGGCTGAGACGGGACTGGCGCTGGGTGCATAGGCTGACCGCAGGCCGACAGACGACGTCCGTATGCGGTGTCTCTTTTTGCGCGGTTCCTCTGGCGGGAGCGCCGAGAGCTCATCCATCGTGGTCGTGAGTATATCTCATTTGTGATCGCTTAGTTTATATCAACTACAAATCTATCACTAATCCACATCGTTGAATTCACCCTCAATCACATCTTCGCCGTCCTCTGAAAACTTGACGTTTTTCTATCAGCTGCCGTGGTTAGCACTCTCATGCTAACTGGAAGGGCTTCCACTTACATGATGCAAAGACGATTTGCCGATGTACTTGGTGTGGTCTGCAATGTACATAGATATCCAACATCTCGTGGAGCATCAGGGCAACTTACATCCGTACGCCACCAGTTCCCCAGCAGGGTTCGTAAAGTCCACTCGTGTATAAGCGAGAGATTTGCCTGCAGAAATATTAGGCGCGGACACACAAGCCAAAATCAGACCAAGCATTACCCATCCCAGTCAAGACAGCCTTGGCATGTAGGACGTCGCCGACCCGTCCTGCGGGACGAACGAAAGAAGTCCCGAGATCGGTGGATACACCGGTCATGTATTGACCTTTCGTGGCCACAGCTAGTGACCCTAATGTATCAGTAAGCGAAGAAATGAGGCCACCATGCACTAGTTGATATTCACGTTAGTCGTGTATACTCACGGCCGACAGAAGCATCATACCTGTCTTTCAAAGCCTCTCGATTTTGGGTAAAGGCAAAGACAGTTATACACTCACCCCAACTCGGTTGACTGGCAATTATTCTTCGTGTCAGACGCAACGACAGGCTTGCCATACACGACGCTTGTACGTACTATTCGACTGCTCAATCTTGAGAGAAACTCTCAGTGTACCCGGCGTCGCGTCATGTATGACAAGCTGGAAAACAAGTCAATAGCAGAAATAATGTTAATAGACACGCTGCCAGAATAGCTGGGCGTAAAGTCACATTTGGGAAACACTGTGTGTCATGGCCTGTCATTTGGGAAGCAGAATGCGGGGTTGGATCGTAGAATATATACAGACCTTTGGTATCGAGGAATGATTTCCAGACCTGTAGAAACGCAGATAAACGTCGTAAGTAATATCATACATTGGCTGAGATGGTGTTACCCTACGAGTGAATCGCAAACACGCAGAGGCAGACATGGCGGTTAAGTATGAGGAGATTTGGGATGATCGGGCCGGTATCCGATCAAACATACTTGCCCTTCTAGCCACCTTTACTGTCCGTCAGGATGTACTTTATCCAGCCTATCCAAGCTATCCAGGATCATATGACGTCCATATATTTAACCGACTTCGCCGGCCCATGAATCAAATGATATTTTCTTTCTTAGGTTCGACCCACTGATCCATCGCTCATATCATGCGCGTTGAAGAAGGCTTTCAGCAGGTGGCTAGCCCATCTAAGACTCTACTGTGAACTTACTCTCGCGTATCTCAGGTTCCTTTCTCAGAAGACAACCCATACACCTCTGATCCTGTACTCCCATCTTTACTCAGACGGATCCTACCACCAAGGTACGAGTATCTCCTTGTATGTACAACCCAGCGCATCTACAATCTCTGGTGTAGTGTATTCGAAGAGATAGAACCAGATCTCGAACGCCTCGGGACAGATGTCCTCACAAGTTGCGTCAATCCGCTTCTCAAAACAAGGTTATCTAGCTGATTGATGTTTTCTCAGTTGTCCGTGCTATGGGCAGTGGAAACCGCGTTGCACCTCCAAGGCTGATTCAGTACGATCAGTGGGGTCGCCGGATAGATGAGCTTGAAACAAGTGAGGGCTGGCGAGATCTCAAAGCCTTCAGTCAGAAAGAAGGTATTCCTGGTATTTTTTATGAGCGAAAATACAGGGAGCATAGTCGGACCTACGGCTTTGCGAAGATGGTGATAATGGTAGGCGATTCGCATGAGGTATGGATCAGAGTGGAATATATTCGATATGTTGCTGATCATCGTCGTGAAAAGGTTTTTTGTCCTCTGAGTATGACTGATGGTTCAGCTCGTGTCATAGAGTTGTTGGGATCGAAAGAAATGAAAGAGAAGGTATTTCCGCGGTTGATCAGGTATAGAATTTTACATCCTTCTTGTCGAGTTTGTGCCATACCGAAACTATCCTAGTCGTGATCCCACTTTTGCCTTTACGTCTGGACAGTGGATGACAGAGGTACGCTTTTATCCTGTATCGGGGAGAGCATAGATTTGATCTCGGAATGACAGCGTTCCGGCGGCTCTGACGTCTCCCAAACCGAGACCGTGGCCACACCAACGGGACGTATCAACGCCTTGGGCCCAACGTATACGCTCAATGGCTTTAAATGGTTCTCAAGTGCCACTGACAGCCACATGTCCGTCGCTCTAGCACGGACAGGATCAATCAAAGACGGCTCACGAAGCCTCTCACTCTTCCTCGTACCCCTCCGTCTTCCATTCCCCCGAAGCCCCTCCGACCCCATCCCTCCTTCCACAAGCAATAACATCTTCGTGCACCGTCTCAAGAACAAAATCGGCACACATACCCTCCCAACCGCCGAACTATCCCTCGAATCCGCCGAAGCCTATCTCATCGGCAACCCCAACCAAGGCATCAAGAACATCTCACCAGTGCTCAACATCACACGTCTCTGGTCTGCCATCGCCTCCGTCGGCGGTCTGCGCAAGTGTCTCGCCACCGCCACCGCCTACGCCAAAGTGCGCTGCATCAACAGCGGCACGCGTCTTCTCCGAGACGCACCGCTGCACGTCTCCCAACTTGTGGGCATCAACCTCTTGTACCGCGCTCTCATGCATTTGACATTTGGTGTGATAGGACTGATGGGCAGGTCGGAGTGTGGAGTCGCGGATGAGGGCGAGATGAAGAGGCTGAGGATGCTTACGCCGACTGTGAAGGCGTTCGCGGCGGAGAAGGCGTGTGCGGGGATGGAGGAGGCGATGTCTGCACTCGGGGGGGCGGGGTATATGGAGGAGAATGGTTTTGGACGATCTATCAGGGATTCGTTGGTGGAGAAGTACATGAATCGTAATGTGTGTTTGTGATGTGGTGCTGATGTTGTGATCAGGATTTGGGAAGGCACGACGACGGTGCTGGCTTTGGACCTCGCTCGAGTTGCTCAGGATCCTACGACGACGAATGCTTTTGTCTCTGTAGGTTCCTCGGTGACTCCCTCATTCTACATTCAACTAAACTTTTACGCTAGTGGGTGAAGGGTGTCGTATCATCATGCCCCTTAGATCTCCTTGACCAGCTACAAGAACCCCTGAATATTCTGAACAATGCCCTTGAGGAACTAACAGCTTCCCTCCAGAAACCAATAGCTCATCTCGTCCCACGACCTGCAATTATACTCACTGGCTATGTAGCTTCGACTGTGTTCCTTCTGGAGCATGCCATATGGGCCCATGTCAGTGGCGAGAGTAGCCATGAGACCGACACAGAGATCGTTCGACGATGGATAGTGGAAGGCGGAATGCTGGCGGCTATTGAGGATGTCAAGAGAGCAAGAGGAGATAATAATAGACGGGTAAAGTCGAATTCGGCGATTGTTTTCGGGCAGGCGGTAAGGGCAAAGCTGTAAGTACTTTTGTGGCCATTCGTCGTCTATCATTGCGATACCATGATTTTCCTCTGTATTCTGATCATCTCTCCGGAGTTCAACAAAAGAACTTGAGGGGTTATGACAAGCTTTCTCTCCATACAGTAACTGTGGCTGCGTGGAAACGGCCGACATACAGTGTTGTACAAGTTTCAGTCATCCGCTATGTAAAGAGACCTACCCAGGAGGCGCTGTGCAGACATGACGGCGCGCGAGTAGTGCGAAGTACTATGGTAAAGTTCAAAGATGTTTACGGTCTATGTGGCCTTGCAAGAGTTATTGCTTTAAGAATAGTCGTGCTCGGTCTTATAGTTTATAATGAACATCACAGCGGGGTGAGGCAAGCCTTCAGTGAACTGAAACGCCTGGCACATTGCCTGCGTTTGGTAGACAACACAGAAAGAATATTTACACTTTTCATGATTTTCCGATGAGAGCAAGGCCAGCGAACAACAGGATGAAACGAGCGAATTAAGCTAGGTTTGGCGCTTGAATTCATTAAATATAACGAGGATATTGTGTTCTCATTCACCAGTGATATGTATGGTCTCTGGAGCAATGCGAGCCGCTATATGTTAAACGGAAACTTGCTCAAATCATTGGACGGAAGAATAGGGTATTATGTGACATCTAGAGTCAAGTCCCAAGTCAGTTTTGTCTCAGCTTGTGATAGATGAAGCTCACCCAAGCATTCCACGACCACCCCAACCCGTTCGAGGCGTCAAAGTAAGATGTACTATCTGCCCAGATCGTAATACCTTGAGAATGATATGTTTCTAACATGCGGTGATGTTAAAACTCTCATAGGTTCAGATCACCAACCAAGTACAAGGTCTCACATTCTCATTTGCACTAACCACTTCGGTCAAAGGCTGTAATGAAGATGAGCAAGCACGGCAATCAAGGGGGCCAAATTTGACAATAAGATCATCGCGTTGAAGTCCCTGGTTGTTCCAAGTCAGAGTCAGAGTCAGACCTTCTGCAAAGATCGATGAACACACAGCTTCAGCTGCCGGACTTTGTGGGGCCACAGTGTTCACTTTTGCAAATGACCCTAGTTCAGCGCTGCTCGAGTCCGGCTCAGAATCTTTCGGTGCATTGGCAGGATTGTAGATGGTCTCCAAAGCCTTCGCGATGTCATTTGTAACGGCGTTCAGATCGTTTCGTAGTGCTATTATGCGAACTCGGGCAGATCGAACTGCATATACATCGATGTCCGCGCGAGGAAATCCATCTGCGTCCACTAGCGGTGTCTGCATTGTCGAGTTATTATTGGCTTTGAGGATGGAAATTTGGGTTTCAATTTGCTCCTCTATGTTTGCTTTCTTCTCAATCAACGTTCGTGCTTGTTCCATTGGACTGGTTGGTGAAGGTAGCATAAATCCCATACTTCAGAGGGTGACGCAAGCCGCGAAAACGGGCCGTCAAGGCACTGTTTGTGAATAGCAATTGCACCAAACAACGCGTCTTAAAATGCGCTGGCGAGCTGTGGCAAAGGTGTGGCGGTTAAGATTTTACAGTGGGATCTCCATGTTCATGTGCGGAATATACTTCACCAAGTATAAGGGAGTAAGATGTGACTGACATACAAAAACAAAAACATAACTTCTTCAAGTTCCTCTGACACATACACGCACACACTCGTGAGACCGCATTCATATTCTTATCCGACAACTTTCCCTTGGATGATCTTAGAAGAAGAGAAGATTTTCGAAGCCACATGGGCAGCCTTGATGCCACTCGCGATCATCGCGCCGAAGGTGGGCCCCATCCTATTGGATCCGTCATGTTCCGAGAGCTCCATACCTGCCAACACAATTTACATAGTTGGTAAATAACAAGGACCAGAGAACGACGCCGACATACCGGCAAAGATAAGTCCAGGGACAACTTCGCGAGTGTTGTTGACGATAGTTGGTTCTGCACGGCTCATATCCAATCCACGCATGTTGCCCAATTCTTTCTTGAGACCGGCACTGATGAGTCGCTTGGCAGAGAACGCGCCCATGGGACCATCATGCCCTGTGGCCGAGATTATGACTGGTGCCGTGATAGTGTTAGGGTCCATGCAGGACTGCACGTCGTGATTGAGCGCCACAAGTGTCCAATTGATTACCACTCCAGCCACGCGTTGTTCACCGCGGAAATCTTCATGAACAATGAGATCCTCGACTGCGGTGGCGTTGAACAGCACAACATTGGGCATTGCGAGGACTTTAGATAAAAGAGTCGATGTGAATAAGGCGGCGTGCTTGACGACGACGAAGGCTCCTTCATCCTCGTGCTCAACGCCGAGCTCACGCAAAAAACCATCGGCAGGTTTACGGATAACCTAAAAAAACTTGGATATCAAGAAATCAAAGGTTATCGATGCGAATGTACCATGGGCGACATGAGCTGTCCCCCAAGCCATGCACCTCCTCCAGGGGATACACTAGCTTCGATGATAGTGATTTTCAGCTGATAACCCAAAGAAACCGTTGAGCTGCCGCTTGGCCTTGCAGAGGAAAACAACAAACGTTTGGGTGCATGGTTGCGAGCTGCCAGGCGCATGATAAACCTGCACTACCCGCACCGATAATAACGACGTCGGACACAGATCGTTCATAAATTGCGTTGAAGTATCTAGTCAAAACAATTTGCTTGCAACTCACGATAGATAAGGTAATGATCACCTCTTAATCATAGCACGAGCAACTTGCGATTCCTCGATGGGAGCGAAGCGGTATCTTCCTTCGTAGTTCTCAAGTACGTCATAGCTGGCAGATACATCGTTGGTAGTCTGACCCATATTCAGAGTGACAGAAGTCATGATAGAGGGTAGAATCTCAAGACTTATATAACGTGAGATCCAGAGTGTTTGCTATACTTTATCATGAGTATTCCGGCGTGAGTTGAGAATCTGTTTCAAGCTGAAGCCTGAGGGAGCCTGAGGACCACGCTTGTCGCCCCTATAAGACCGAGGATAGGGCGATAGGCAGGTAAAACGTGACATCAAGTTGAAGTTATGTATGGAATGGTAGCATGTGCACGGTCGACGTGGAATGTAGTACTACGGCTGGAAAAAGATTATCCGAGAAGATCTTGACTGTTCGAGAAGATCTGGCTATTCGATAAGATTTGGCTATTTGAGAAGATCTGGCTATTCGAGATCTGGCTGCTCGAGAGGACAAGGCAAGCAAGTTGTCGAAGACATTCATCGCTAATTCCGATCCATTCCCTCACAACTGTCTTTCCATCTAAGTATATAGACTCCACAACACCTGACGTCTACTGACATCCTATCATTCACCTCGCTTTAAATAAAGCACCCTCTAAGCCATGCAGTCTCAAAATTTCATGCTTGTGGAGGATCCCCTGTCACTTGAACGCATACGATCAGTACTCACTCGACTCGAAGACACAATCATTTTCTCCTTAATCGAGAGGGCTCAATTTGCGCATAACCCTCGCATCTACCAACGGGGAGTTTTTGACGAGTTGAAGGATCTAGGGTTCAATGGCAGCTGGTTAGAATGGTTCCTCAAGGAGACTGAAACTTTTCATGGCGAGTCTTTGCAGCCTTGCTCACTGAGATACTGACGAATTTTATTAGCGAAGGCACGACGGTACACCAGGTGTGTTATCTATTAAACTTTTTCGACAGACTCCTCATTCTCCATATAGCCCAGATGAATACCCTTTCACATCTGATCTCCCGAAGCCTGTCTTGCCCCCTCTATCATTCCCAGAAATCTTACACCCTAATAACATAAACGCCAATCCTTCCATACTATCGTTCTATACCCGTGCTATCGTCCCGCGAATTACCCGCCGAGCAACCCTCTCGCTATCTACTCTCAAACGCGCCAACGGTATTGTTGGCGATGATGAATTTGAGGACGATGGAAATTATGGTAGTGCCACTACTATCGATGTGGAAGTCGTACAGGCAATTAGCAAACGCGTGCACTATGGTATGAACATCACCGATTTGCTTTCGCTCAATTGCTAACATGAACTTGCTTGTCAGGCAAGTTCGTGTCGGAGTCGAAATTCATCGAGAACCCGGCCGCTTTCATACCTCACATACAGAAACCCAATCGCAAGGCTCTGGAGGAATTGATCACGAAACCCGAGGTTGAACGAAAGCTCTTGATACGGCTGCAAAAGAAAGCTGCAACATATGCACAAGACATCGGTATCGACACTGAGATTCTTCCCGATGGAAGCCCAAAGATCAGTGGTTATGGGGGCGTGAATGGGTCCGCAAAGATCGACGTCGATGGTGTTGTGGATCTTTATGAGAGCTATATAATCCCTCTAACAAAGGAAGTCGAGGTACGTGTTGTGCCATTGGCATGATCATCAGGAAGTTATAAATATGTCGAACGGTCTCCGGAAGATCAAGTGATTATCGATGATAAAATACCGAGGACACCTGTAACGCTCTAATTACGCTTGGCCTTTCCCCTCGGGCGTTCACGAATAACCATCTTGTTGCTATTCTTCGGGCCCTTTGGTCCTGGTTTTCTCGTACGCGTTCCTTTGGTGCCCCAGCCCCAAATGGATACAGGATGTTTGTTGGACTTGGACTTTCCTCGTCCACCACCGTGCGGGTGATCGCATCTATAGAATTCAGTCATTTGTGAGCGTAAGACTGTAGTCAAAATATGGACGTACGCGTTCATGGCGACACCACGCACTGAAGGCCGCCAACCCAACCAGCGCGAGCGTCCGGCCTTTCCAAGATTTCTGCTCTTCCAAAGCGGGTTGCTAACCTTACCCACCGTGGCGCAACAGTCGGATAGAACTTTTCGGACTTCACCGCTTTGGAGACGAACATGAGTGTAGCGTCCTGCATCCTCGTGGCTCACAATCTGCCCAAACGAACCAGCAGCGCGAACTAGGATACCCGGTCCCGAAGGTTGGAGCGCAACGTTATGAATGACGGTCCCAGGCGGCATGAGTTTGAGCGGGAGCACATTCCCTGGTTTGAGGGTCATAGTGCGCAAGATACCAAGTGCAAGCAAATGCGCAGACGATGCCTTCTGTCCCTGTCCTCCACTCTGCTCCTCCTCCACCTCAGCACTCTTCTCCTCCTCCTTCTTGGCCGCATCGAGTTCAGGAATAAACCCTTCTGGAATACCTTGCCTAAAACTCTGCACCTCATCACCAGCTCTCAACCCATCTGTCGCAAGAATATACTTCCACCGCTGTGGGCCCTCGTGCTCGGGGTTCCGGCTCCGCACGAGCGCGATGTGTGCTGACCGGCCGGGGTCGTACTCAATACGGATCACGTCGTAGATACCTGGCTCTTCACGCACGAAGTCGAGCGTACGTATACGCTGGCGATGTCCGCCACCACGGTGTCGTACAGTTATGCGTCCGTGCGAGTTACGGCCTCCCTTCTTGCGTTTCGCGATCGTCAACGCCCGCACCGGGCGTCCTTCGTATAGGTGGGGGTTCAGTGGTCTCTTCAGGTGCCGTATACCTGGTGTAACTGGTTTATAGGTTTTGAACAGCGACGTGGATCGCGACATGGCATTTTTGGTGTCTGTGTTCAAAGATTTTTTCATTCGTAGTTCTGTGCTATAGTTCCGGAACAGATGTTGGGACCATTGCGGCGGACATGGCCGCACGGCAGACGAGGAGAGGCAAGCTCTCAGCAGAGGGATGCCACCCCGGACGGAGAACATGAGAATTTATGAGAGCCCTCAAAAAAGGAAATTCGTCACGCTGTCCTTGTTTGGCTCACATCGACACTCGAAATTGCGAACACATAAACGATCGTGCCATATACAAGGAACAAAAATATCAAAACAGGTGCATAAGTAACTAGTCACGCCGGGGTAAAGTAATTTGTAAAATGGGTATGAAGGCTCAGTGGCTCTGTTAGTAGAAGTTATAGTCCTAAATCTGATTATCGCCCGTGTGAGCATGCGAGCAAGATGTTACTGCAAGACGTACCTTCAAGCAAGCGTTGTCTTTCATCTTCCGAGATATTACGGGTAGCACGTCGAGCCAAGAGTTTTTCTGTCCTGTATCTCTCATAAAAGACTTCATTCGTGTGATTCTTGAGAAGCTGCTATCATAAGTACCACAGGTATGGAAAAACAGGCTGATAGAAATACCTTGAAATGAGTAGATAAGGCAGTAGTCCTCAAAGCAGAGAAATCACAATGGCTAGGGTCAAGAACATCGATACTTCCCCATCTATACTTCCTAGTAAAGACACCTTTCAGGTCTTCGGGAGGAGAATAGAGGTAAGAGAATTTTGCAGTGTGAACCGATGAAGGTGTTGGAGGTATTTCTTCTTCAAGTGAGGTGGGCGAAGCCACCATAGTGGTATCAGTAGAAACTGGCCGCTTCCTGCGTTTGTTGCCTTCGGGGGCAATGAAGGCAAACGGAAGCTGGTCGGCGACATCGACTTTGGAAACAATATGTGCTGAGAAGCGAACGTTAGCTAGGCTTTCTTGATCCGTTGCATCGACCGAAATGACATCCTCTTCTGCTAGAGATAAGTCACGACGCGAGCGAGACCTGGAAAGGGTCTTCCCCTGTGCATGACGCGGAGAACGCAATCTGATCACTGTTCGCGCCTGTCTTTCCTCGGCCTCATCTTCCTCAGCTCGCTCGACCGTGGTGTCACCATTCTCAGCATTGTCATCGCCATTGCCACTGGATGCAGTAAACTCTGTCTGCCTCTTCCCATTAGGCGCGGATGGCGGCCGTTTCGATGTCCCGAATAGACCCAAGTCGATCCCTGCATCTGCTAAATCTTTTCGGACTACCTCAAGGTTAGACGCCAAAGGTAAGCCGATTGAGATAAGGTACACACCGGCCAATTTGACGGCCTGTAACTTTTCGTCCGTCAGAGAATCAGCGCGGGCAATGACAGGAAGTATATTTATTCGGGAAGACAGGCGATGAATAACCCTAATGTCAGTAGGGGACATGGTCAATGATGTCTCTGCTTCGTCGTCGGTATCGTCTCCTGACGAAGTGTCTGGAACAAGGTCAGGAGGCGACGCTGATGCTTCTAAAGAAGGAGAGCCACGGCGTTCATCGACACTCATCATCGAGGAAGGATCGATCATGTAAAGGCACCTTGAGGGTTGTTAATTAAATTGGTATGGGCCACATATTAGGCAAGACTCTCGTACGCATGGATATGCTGGTCACCTCTATTCTTTCGAACCACTTTGGATTCCTGCAAGTACAATTAAACGTACCCTGCGTCGAATGAGAATAAGGAGACATACTTCTTTCAAGGTGTCAGCGTATTGAGCGTCCACGTACTTGATTACGCTATTGACTTGCCGTTCGAGCTTCAATTCCTTTCCTTCGGTGAAGTCCAGGCCAGGGGTATCAATGACGGAGAAGAGGACCCTGTCGAAGCGCGACTCGCAGATTTCAATGCACGCGGTTTCAATTGATTGGGTAGGCTTCGTTGAAGCCTGCAGGAAGCGGTCAAGAGCGGCTTTCTGGTCGATCGTGGCCGTCGGCGAAATGTCCGCGGTGTCAAGAAGCAGACGCAGGAGTGACGTCTTTCCTGTGCCTTTACCACCAACAACCTTTCAACACAACATTAGATCAAACACCCTCCGTCCTTCACACAGCTCACCATTAGATTGAATGTGGGTGGGACTCGAGCTCTGCGCTGGCTATAACGACTGACGGTCGGACCGGCTGTCTTTTTGTTATCGAACGCGGATGGTGGGCTTGACATATATAGAGAAGAAATGGTACTTCCATCTTTAGGCTTTCCTAGAGAACCCCGAAACGGTTTATGGAATGGTATGGGGTACGGGACTCCTTGGAAAGACGATTTTGCCGCACCTTGTTGTGGTTGATCGGTGGCCGGCATTTGTTGTATGGCAGCTACATCGACGAGGTTTTCAGGCCATGGGATGCCCTGGCTGTTGAGCTCAGGCAGAGATGGCGAAGTAAGAATGCGCGGTGTTTCGGGTTGCTTCTTGGGCTTTCGGCGAAAAGAAAACATGATGTTACAATAATCAAGAACGAACTAGAATCGCGGGAAAAGAGCGTAAGGGTAGCTTAGGAGGACGCAAGCGCTCCTACTCTGAAAGGAGAATGAAGAATGTGGACACAAAGAAATCTGTGTCTCGTCAGGGTCACACATCAAAACCAAAGCAACCGCTTAGCCTGAAGTGGGAAAATATGTTCAACTGTAAATACTTACCAGGATGTACTAACAATCGAATACTTGATCATCACAAATACATTTACAGCCCGACTAGAAGTACGAAGATCAAACTAAAGCCGAAGGAGGTCGACCTCCAGGAATTCCAAAGATGACCCATAAAAAAGCAAAACAGTAGGGAAAGCATGGCGAAGATATTCTACAGACTAATAATCGTTGTTGCGGAAACGGTTCAGATTCAGGGTATACCGGCGGCAGTCACAGAATTTTCCATCCTCATTTTCTTTTGTGGCCGGATTGTCTCAGATTGATCCAGAGGTCTTTTTAGATCAAAATCACTCTTGACAAGTAAATCCTGTCTGATTTCGTACCCGTCGTTTCCAGTAGACGGAGTTGGGATCATGCGGGAAGATGGAGGAGAAACGGAATGCGGGGAATCGGTTGGAGGAGGCTTGATGCTAGAGGAGCGTCGGCCCTTCTTTTGTCCCTGTCCAGTGGGTCCAGAGTCATGTGTATAATTACAAGGTAAAGACCTGCGGGCACAGCTCGCGCAGGCGGGATGGGCGCCATCGCATTTGGTTTTTCGAGCTGATATTGGTTTCTGAGATCAAGGATCAGAAAAGATTGAAGATCAAGCGTACCTCGGCAGAAGTTACAAGCGACTACTTTTGGCCCAGAATTGGCGGCCGTTCGGGGTATTTTCCCAGGGACGGTAGCAGCGCGTTTTCGTTGCGCTGCCTGCTGCTCAGAGGCTGGGCGAAGGGGAAGGAGGGTGGGGGCAGACATGGGTGCAGGGGTTGATGGTGAGGGTTCAGGGAGAGAAAGGGTCGCGATGGCAGGTAACTCGTTATCATGAAACAAGCTGCGCCCTTCGTTAAGGTGGGGCGGCTTTACCGCTCTGAGAGAGGAAGGTCCAGGGAGAGGTCCTTCATCTCGCCTATCCGACGTAACTGAAATTTGGGGTAGGGGAGCAAAGCCTTCACGATTATGCTTATCAACGTTAGAACTGCGACGTGACAAGGGCTGTGAGGAAACCTCCGGAGAAGCAGATGCCTCATCAGCGTCTGCAGACCTGTCGTCACCGCTGTCGCTTTCACTCTCGTCGCCTTTACGCTGTCTGACTGTGCCACGACGCTTGTTTTGGGGCATATAATCGCAAGAGTGCGATCGCTTAGTGCATTGGCTACACGCAGGACGCCCACCGTCACATTTCAACTTCCGAGCTATTGATTGGCGTTGATGAGTGTGCCTATGTTTGCATAAGACTTGGACTTACACCGACAGAAATTGCAGGCGACTGTAATTTTCTTCGAGCGTTGTTTCGTGGACCCTGGCATAAAAATCAGGACAATTCAGAAAAATCAGAATACTACAACGAACTGGAAGACCCGCGGGCAGAGCCACTTCCAACCATGGAATCGGTCATAGGCCGATGACCGGAACGGACTTCTCCACTAAGGATGTCGCGTGGTCCGGAAAGGGTTGTTGGATGGCGATGCATCGCCTGATGTGGGGCAGTGTCTATAGCCAGAATAGGTCGTGTACCATGGGAAAGGCTGGCCATATGGGCCATACCTTGGGGATGATGATGCGGGACGGACAGATGGGATGGTGGTCGTTGTTGACGGAGGTATTCAATCCGAAACTTATCAAATAGGTATTCTCTGGTGTATTTTTGAAGAGTCTATAAGGCACGGCTGAGTCAGTAGTATTGGCTCGAGGCAGTTACGTACTTCCATGTGATGAAAAATGGCCGCTCGAAGAGCCAGAAAGTCGCTATGGATGGGGTCTAGGACATCCAGAATACCCCAGCGATAGCTCCGAATGAATCTTCCACGTGTGAGATTATGTGAAAAAGATTGAGGGTATAGTAAAGGAGTGTATTGATGAACAAGCTCCGCACGGGAAGGCGGCGGCCTAGTGACCCCGTCGCTGTGAGAATACATATCAGGGGATATTAGCGCATACGGTAATCGGAGGAGAGCGGGAGTGATGGGTGATGTAGGTGGCGTTGTATTGTTATTAGAAGCAGCGGAGCCATGGTGGTTGGCGCTAAAGCCGTTGGAAGGTTCTCCGTTCTTCGGTGGCGTATGGTCTTCCTGTACGTGTTGCTGATAAAGCGGTGAACTCGTGGTATCCATATCAAAGATGCCGAAACCGATTCCAGCTTCTGCCAAGTCCCTACGGATAGCGACTTTAACGGCCGCAAGGCGTTCATTAGACAGGATATCCGCCCGCGCAATGACAGGGAGGACATTGACGCGGGAAGATAAACGCCGAATAGTTTCGATCTCTACAGCCGGCAAGGTCGGTCGGAGCAACAAAGGGTTGGTTGTCAGAGGTGGCTCAAGAATGACAGGTTCTTGTTCTGCATGAGAGAAACTATTGGTACGCGCCCTGGGAACGAGGGGAGCAGATGGGCCCGGGACCGGTGGTGGTACGATTTGGTCCGGGTCGAGAAAATAGATGCAGCTGTGGGACAAAGTTAATGTATTGCTAAGGGAAAGCCCAGCAAGAGGACGTACAGATGGACATAACGATCAGTTTTCTGGGCATTCCAATCCTGTGAAATAAGTTGGATGCGGAGCCGTCTCCCGTGTGTCGCGTAACTCACCATTTCAACACCTTCCGCGAACCTACCGTCGATGTTCCGCAAGATTTCGGACAATGACCATTCTGCGGACTTTTCGTCTCTAAAGTCCAGAGATGGAGTGTCGACGAGGTTGAGGCCTATTGACTGGGGCTTGCCATTTCCCTCAATGTCGACATTGATATCAATAGATGTTGGCCTGATGTAAGAGGTGTGTCCGTTGCAACCCTGCACGAACTTGGCAACATTAGCAAGCTGGTCCTTTGTAGCGGTTGGAGAAATGGAGCTCGTGTCTAGCAAAAGACGTAGAAAAGAGGTTTTGCCTGGTCCGGGCGTTAGAGTAGGCGCGGAAGCATATTTATTCGGACAAAATGCACACACCTCCTCTGCAGCCGGCGACAAGAAGGGTAAATTCCGTGCGAGGTTTGTCTGTTATTCAAACAACCAGGCCAAGATTAGAGACGATGTTGGCGGTCAACAGAGATGAAGATTACCCGGGGTATCGAAACCAGCCTTGGGGCTCTGGGAAGGGTATGAGGGCGGGTGCTGGGGGGAACGGTCGTCTCCATCGTGGCGAATACGCTTGGCGTGTTGGTTCATGGCGGTGGAGATGGAACTCACGACGACGCCAGAACGGAGGAAGCAGGATTGCCCGCACGCAAGGCAAGCGCGGTGATGGAGAACGACACTTAATTCCCACCGAGCCAATCGGAACAAACCAAGGTCCAAATAATTCACGTCAAGCTCTCGGCCCGTGTGTGGGCGCGGAAACGGAAGCAACTACACGATATACTGATAAATTACGAAGTGAATAGAGGAAAATATAAGAGATAGTAGGTGGGATTATGGTTGATGCCGCAGCAAAAAACGATGCAGCCACTGGGAAGTAGGGTAAAGCGTGGGAGCGGTAGGCCTGCGCGCATAGCCTAAGTTAAGGCTGGATAGCAACAGTACGTAACGGGAAGTTCGGGGGGATCTGTCATTGGCGGAGAGCGTCCAAATTAATGTGGGGAAAGATGCGAAGGCGCACGCCCAAATCCAGTAAGCATGGCCATCACGGCTGCACTCCATATCTCTTCTCTGTGTCCGACCCTCCTGACGCGGACGGGCTGTGTGGTCCCCGTATCCGCTGCGATGGCCGTGACCCGGGTGGTTGGCCCTCTGTCACATGGAACGTAAACGTTTCTATCGGTTCTGTCGCCTGGAACGTATGCGTTTCTGCAGAAATCGTCGGTTCTGTCCTCAATCCTGATCCAAAATCAGAGAATAGCAGTGTCGAGGGGCCTGTCGTTGGCGGACCCTTCTTTGATTTTGTTCCTTTCTTTGCCTTGCCAGGTCCACGCCGTCTTTGAACAGTAACGTACTCGCATTTGGATTTGCGTAGCAAGCAGTTCGAACATGATGGTTTCATGCCATCACAACGAAGTTTCCGACCTACACGAATATAAGACTCGGACTTGCATTTTGATGAGTTAATCCACTCACCTCGGCAGAAGTTGCACGCAACTGCTGTCTTTCTGAGACTTCTGCTCTTTTTGCTGTCATCTTCAGCATCAGAATCCCGACGTCGTTTCTTGCCTTTTTGAAGGGCGCTGTATGTCTCGTCACCTTCGTCATCTCTCCCATCACTTGAGGCGTCCGAGACGGAACTCGGTGAGTAACCTGACGGATGATCGCCGCCTGTCCTCGGCCATCCCTGTGATGGATTGACTGACGTGAGTGGAAATTGCAGATAGTCTGGAGACAATTGCGAAGCGTAGGTTCCACTTTGGCACGGTTCGGGCCAAGAAGGGTAAAAATGACCAGCTGCAACAGAGAATTCACCAAGGTAACGTCAGAAAATTCTTCCGAAAGCGAACAGAGCAGAAGACATACCCTGCGTTGAACTTTGTCTTAGAGCCCCAGGATAACTTTCCGCCCCCCTATCCAGTATCTCCCCCAAAAAGTTGTAGGTCTCGGGTCTAACGGTGTGTGCTGGCTGACTCGATCCTCGTCGTCCGCGGTTCCCTCTGGGTTCGTATGCTGTACGGATGAAAGATGAAGGACCAGCTTCCCCCTCGCGCCATGAGCCACGAGGCAGTTCTGGTTCCCGTAAAAACGGCAGGTGGTGATTTTGGCTTTGATTTTGACGATAGTACGTCTGGTTAGGCAAGGAGGCATGATACTGGGGGTCGCTGTAGATGGGGCTGCCATAATGTTGACTTGACGAGTGAGAGGGAAGCGAGAGAGGAATGTCTACGGGGCTGACTGGTCGATGTATTTGGTGAGAATCTCCTGGGCGTGATTGTCTAATGTTGTGATTGGGATAGCTCTGGCCACGAGGTGGATCGACAGACGACAGAGGAGGGAGGGTGAAATGAGTGCGCATCGATGGAATTCCACCTCGTTCGGTAAAATCTGCATTCTGGTGTCCTGAGGAACTTGGGAAAGGAAGAGTGGTTGCAAAGGTGGTCGTCGGTGAGATATCGCTATGTTGGGGCCGACTGTAAAGGTGGGGTATGAGACTGCTGGGGAGGGAACTCTGTCTCAGCCCACGATTCCCCTTCTCCATAGCGGGCGCCGAGAATATTCGGTCAAAGGGAGTGAGTTGAGCGCAAACCAGTGTTCAAGTGGATGCAAGAGAGCAGAGGTCCCGAGCAAGTACAGAACCCATGCACTCTGGCTGAAGTGCCGTCCGGAGGGAGTCTTAGTGGAGAGGGGCGGACACGATCGATGTCGCGGAGGGAAAACTAGAATGGTGGCCGACATAAAGATTACTTCCGCACCCTGTACATGTGTGCCACTTACTGCCCAGATCACAGAATTATGGCCTTTAGTTCTAATACAATGTCAAAAGGGCTGTTGTAATCACGCTTGATGTTGTCCACTCTGTATGTACTCTCTTCTGTAAACTGTGTCGACCCTTGCAAGTCTGGAGACGCGGAAATTTAAAATTAATTAGAGGTCGAGATAGTGAAACACGATCGATTCCTGGAATTTCGGTGACTCCTTTTTCCGAAAATGGAGACATTGACCCCAAAGAGTGGTACCCCTATTGCTAACTCTAAAAGATCGACGTTTACACTCGCGGTTCTCTACTTTTGAAGAACCACTCAGTCACCGAATAAAGTTTCCATTTCCATCAAAAAGTCCGTTCCGGCCTTCTGCTAGAATCCCAAGAAAACATTTTTGTCTCGACGCAGATGACAGCTCGCACTTTGAAACAACACAGGGTGCGGTGTGCTCCTGTTGAACGTTGAACGAGCTTGCAAGATTTCCTCGTCGGGTATCGCAGGCCATCGCTCATCGTTCGGATGTGAGCACCGATAATATGACTAAGCAACAGAAGGCTCCCTGGATGAATTATTGAAACTTGCCACTTTCAGTCTATCAGACGCGCCATGAAAAGGTCCCTCGCCTCCAAGGGGCATCTAATGGTGCCCTCACGGTCGTTTTCCTCTTCCGTGAGACGGCTGAACCAAAAGCCAGGTCTTAACCGTTATAGCAGAGTTATAACACAACCAAAAGACCAAGGAGCCAGTCAGGTATTCCGGATATGTCAATATCGAAAAAAAGACCGAATATATTGACGACAGAATAGGCAATGCTCTATGCTACTGAAGGTATCAAGAACGATGAGGACTTTAACAAACCCATGGTCGGTGTAGCGAGTGTTTGGTAAGTTAATCACTCTTTGTACCATTTATAGCCACTTCTTATAGAGTGCAGGTATGAAGGCAATCCGTACGGAAAAAATTTTGTCCTCTTGAAATTATTTACCTCCGTTTTAGATGCAACAAACATCTCCTCGGTCTCGGCCAAGATATCAAGGCTTCCCTATACAAATCCGACATTATTGGATATCAATTCGGAACGGTTGGCGTTAGCGATGGTATCAGTATGGGCACATTTGGAATGTCCTATTCTCTGCAGTCGAGAGACCTGATCGCCGACCAAGTCGAGACTGCTGCCGGAGGGCATCATCTTGACGGAATGGTCGTTGTTCCTGGTTGTGACAAGAACATGCCTGGTGTTCTGATGGCTCGTATGTCCGTATTGTTCTCACTCCTTGATAGCCGCTCAGCAATTTTTGTTTCCAGTCGGAAGATTAAACCGTCCCGGGCTTATGGTATACGGAGGAACCATTCGTGCGGGATCATGTCAAGGCGCTCCTCAACTAGACATTGTCTCCGCGTTCCAAGCATATGGGAAGTACTTGCAAGACGGCAAGACATCCGAAGCGGAGCAAGAACGCTATAACACAGTTCGTCATGCTTGTCCTGGCCCAGGAGCTTGTGGAGGGGTAAGTTTCGAGTTTGATTCTATGTAGTCATGTTATTGATGACACGACGTAAAGATGTACACTGCGAACACTATGGCGAGTGCGGCTGAAGCCCTAGGCATGGCCCTACCCGGTTCCTCGTCATTCCCTGCCGAATCCGAAGAGAAGATCTCTGAATGCAGGTCTATTGGACCAGTAATGCTCCATCTTCTCGAGAAAAATATCCTTCCGAGGGACATTATGACGCGCTCGGCATTCGAGAATGCGATGGTTTGTCTCTCCCTTTGATTCTAGTCATAAGCTTACTCATGGTGATGATCAGGTGTTAACCATGATTCTAGGCGGGTCCACAAATGCAGTGCTGCATTTGATTGCTATAGCACACTCAGTCGGCATCGACTTGGGCATCGATGACTTCCAGGCAGTGGCCGATCGCACACCTTTCCTCGCAGATATCAAACCCAGTGGCAAATACGTCATGGAGGATATCTACAAGATTGGTGGTATCCCGAGTATGTCCTTTTTTGTTTTGATGCTGATTCAATGTATTCAAATTCAATTTGAAGAGGTCCTTGCATATCTGCTCGAGAACAAATTGATTGATGGCAATACCATGACCGTGACTGGTCTCACACTCGGCGAGAACTTGGACAGATGGACCCACAAATACGGTAAACTGGATAACTCACAAGACGTGATCCGGCCATTGGGCAACCCTATCAAGGCCACGGGACACATTAGGTGATTTTTTTCTTTGCCAGATGACTCGTAACCGTTGACCTTGTCGCAAGAATACTCAAAGGAAACCTTGCTCCTGGTGGTGCTGTTGCCAAAATCACAGGAAAGGAGGGTCTAGGATTTACTGGCAAGGCAAGGACATTTGACAGCGAAGACCTCTTCGTCAAAGCGGTCGAAAGCGGCTCAATCAAGAAGGGTGAAAAGACGGTCGTTATCCTTCGGTACCTCGGTCCCAAAGGAGGTCCTGGTGAGTAGTCGCGCATAAATTTGATATCTTTGGCCAACTATCCGAAAGGCATGCCCGAGATGCTGAAACCCACTAGCTTGATCATGGGAGCAGGCCTCGGACTGGATGTCGCCTGCATGACTGATGGTCGCTTCAGCGGAGGGTCGCCGTGAAAAATACCATTGAGCTCCGCGTTTCACCCGAAGAATTGGAAAAACGTCGGGCAAAATGGGTCGCCCCTCCCTTGAAAATCTCTCAGGGTACTTTATACAAGTATGTCAAAGCCGTCACTGATGCAAGCCACGGCTGCATCACCGATACATGAGATACTAGTCCATTTGGAATGTTGATAGCACTTGCTGCCGAAGTTTTACCAAATTTAATATGCATTAATACAAATCTCGAGAATAAAAATGAAGACAATGCCGATGTCAGGGACACTAGTACTCAGGCTCCAACAAAAAGAACACTACCCTTTACTTTTTTTCATACTGCGTTTTTTCTCTGCTTTGGGCATTTTGTGTTGTCGTCTTTCCCTGGCTTCTGCTTTAACAGCTTGCTTCCGCTCCTAACGTTGTAATTTAAGAGATGAAATGATATGTAGAGGACGTTATCGAACCTTTTTAGCGTCCTTATCCTCGTGTCGATGTCCTCTGGGTTTCCGTTCTAGAAATCCCTCCTTGTCTTTTATGTCGGAATCATTATCGTCTTCACCATCGCTCTCTTCGCCACTCTCTGGTCCACTTTCACCAGGGTCAGAGGCTAATTCTTCGGGAAATTTTTCTTCAGATAACGCGGGCGTCGTGTCGTTAACGACACCTATAGTTTTCGCATAGATGAGGCCGTCCCCTTCCCCGCGGACTAGCCTCTCGACGTCCCGCTCGGGGTCATAGACTTCATTCAGGGTCCGGGGAATAAATGATTGCATGAACACGGAATCCTCGTGAGCAGATGAAGACTTGAGATGACTGTCACTTGAGGTTCCGATATCAAGAGACAAACTACTATCCTCCGTCTTTCCGATCCAGCTCTCGAGTACGGCCTCATCATCTTTCTGATCGCCAGCTGAGAGTTGGACTTGCGTGATAAAGTCGAAGCATCGGCGAAGACCAAGACACCGCACGCCCAATCGGCCGAAGAACTCCTCTATGTTTTTGATATCTTTGCGAAGAAAATCGAAGGCGGCGGGGTGATCATGTTCCACACTCTGTGAAACATCAATGATGCATAGATGCCCTTCGTGATAAAGAATGTTGTATTCCGACAGGTCAGCGTGTACCAACCTACACTGATGGAACATTCTACGGGCGAGAAGGACAAGTTCCACATATAGGTCGCCACATTTATCGCTCGGTAGTTCGGCGTCTTTGAGTCTAGGTGATGCCCTGAAAATTGCTACACAACTCCGGTCATTTCAAATAGCAAAAATCACACGCACCAGCCTTCCTTGTCGCCGACGAAAGACATAACAAGGACATTTTCCCGAACTTCGATTGGATCCGGGCAACGAATTCCTGCGGCTACCAGACGCCTCAGATTCCTCATCTCTTTCTCAGCCCAGAGTCGAACCATCTTTCGTGGATTGTGGCGGTTATATCCTCGTCGGAAGCGGAACTCTCCAGACACATATTTATCACGGTCTTTGAAAATGAGGATAGAAGTCTTGTAAATTTTGAGTGCCAAATGCGTATTCTCAGGAGTCAAAGCATGGTATACGTTCGCCTAGCAGTAATGAATAGAGTATCTGATGATGCTTGAAGAATCATCGCTCACCTCTTTTCCAGTACTGATACACCCATTAATCTCATTGATAAGCCCTCTTCCAATCATCTTGAACAAAATGATCCGAGTTCTAGGATCCAGAACCTGCTCGGTTGTGGCGCGGTCAGCTTTGTCCTTTAGATTGGCGTGCGCGCTTGGTCCTTTCCTGTTTACACCGACCCCCATGACATAGGGTGTATCTATTTTAGCGATCCGTGAGTTATATTTCGCTAGAGCAGCAAGTTGATCGGTTGTTTTATCCTTGGCGTGACCTGCTGCTGAGGAGACCGTGCTACTTTTTGGATGATTGATCGCGGGAAGTGTCGCCACAGATTCAAACTTTTTTATTGAGGAGGACGTGCCCTGAGCGTTTCCCGTTCGTACAGCAACATGTTGTCGCAGCCTATTATATTGTTTCGTGAAGTCTGCGTCGATGAAAACACATGACACACATCGAGAGATCAATGATACTCACCTCGCTCAGCAACCTCCCAATCTTCATCCTCGACACGATCGTTATCATACTCCTCATATATCTCATCTTGATCAGAATCCGAATGTTCTGGCCATTCCAAGTCTTCCGTATCGTATTCAGCGGTGTCTATGAAAGAATGATGCGCACGATGGTCCTGGGTATGTACAGTTCCATGATCCTCCGCGTCGTCAAATTGACCTGGCTCTATAGTGGACGTCATTCGAAGAACGTTTCGAATTCGAGCAAACGAGTGTTCGTAACTTTTTTGGGTGTTTGTGATCAAGATCTTATCGTCTATTATATAATCGTATCGGACACTCCGACGCGCTGTACAACGACTAATCTCGTATGGTTACTTGTACGTTTCAAAAATGACATTCTTAAACTTTACCCATTCTCAATGTGTTGGCTTTCAACCACAGATGCACTCCATCAGGAAGCGAGTACCATTCAGGTCTACAGACGAAGGGGAGGATGAGTACATCCTAGATGAAGAAGGTTGGCGCCTATTCCCTATGTTGACCAAATAGCTAATTCTTAGGCATATCACCAGAACAAGAAGAATTGATTGAGACGTTAAAGAAGGAAAATCAGTCTTCTAACTACCGTTTCATAACCGTACTGCGAGTCCTCTTGATCCTTTCTTCCATCCTGTGAGTCTAGGCTTAAAGAATTCATGGGACCAGTACTTTAACGCCGCTTACACCAGACAAATCATTTCGTTATTCAAAAACCCATTGCTGACTATCTTTCCTCCAACGATCCCCGACACCACTCCCGAGATTCCGCTGCCAACACCGTTCACACTTTTCAACATGTTTTTACATTTTAATCTCGCCCTGGTCACGTTCCCCACTGAGCTGAGGTCACTAAATATTTTCTCTGAAGCTGCACTACCTCCTCTTCCGTACCAATTGACTTACGCCATTGCTGCAGTACCTCCGACATTATCCATGTTCCTTCGTAAATCATGGCAGTCAACAGCATGGTGGGGTGTGACCATCCTTGTTGTTTTCACTGTTCAGACAGTGACATATTCCATCAACGAAGGGAACGAAAGCATCTCCGAGCTTGAGTCCATGCGATATGCTTCGCGAGGGGCGTGAATGGTGACATACCACGCATTCGACGAACCTTGATTATTAGTAGGATCTAGGATTTGTGACATAGTAGCAAGTAGTCTTTGGTCTCGCTTTCATGTTTCTTGTTGAATTTTTCTCCCGCGCGATATCGACTATATTGCCCATTTCATGGCGCACGTTTCCTCACTGTGTACGGTCTCGGCCACCCTCAACTTCATCTGCCAATATTTAAGATAACGGTCGCAATGTTGACCATCGGGAACTTCGATATTGGGAATCGTCCTGGTCCTCAACAACTGGTAACACACGAGGTACTTCAAGGAAATCTGAAGGGCGCAACTTCAGAACGTGGTCGTGCTTTATGTGTTAGGAAAATTTTTGTCCGTGTTGGTTTCTCGGCGGGAATTTTAGACATGTCGCTGCCCTCTCTTTACTTACATAATTCAAAAAATATCCCTGCAAGTCACAGCGAAAGAGCTTGTGATCCCAAATGTTGTCCATTGAACCATCTGACTGCCACTGGCAACGATTTGAGGCGGTCTGCAGACACATCCATGAGCAGTTGGTTGGTATGCCTTCATTACGGAAGGTAACATTTCAAAAGCGCGGTCAGTTTGCAATGGATCTGGCGTGTATCGCACTTTCTCTTCGGTACGCTCTAGCATTTGGTTACATGTGCTGACACATTTTGGTTTAACTGGTTGCAGAACTGGTTATCTCGTAGATTGCATTTCCATCCCCGACCCTACACACGTCTTCGCCAATTTGATTACTGGCCTTCGAGTGGCAAGTCCGCTCAGAGTATGTTGTGGCGGTCTGACCAAGCTGCTCAATCCTTAGGCATGCCCTGAGTTCGGTTCTATTATCCATGTGTATGAACCCTCATCGGAACAATCTTTTTTTGTGAACATCCCAATGTTGTTTGACAAACGTATGCCAAACAACAAAACCGCGTATGTGCGCCTTGGGCCTGATCCCTCTTCATTTTCGCTTGTACGCCGCTCAGTAGTCTTCCATACGTTTTCTCAAATCAGTACCCCAGGCTGCCGGTCCACCGCCTGATCTGATATCTGCCCTTGACTCGCTGAAAGAAGTGGTAGCAGCTCGTGCTACCCTCCCTTCCTCTATCACCATGAAATCAAGTCTGCCAGCGGAATCTGCGATTCCACTAGCAGCCATTCTCCTTGAATATCCTGTGGCGTACATCCCCACGACGTCGGATTCTCCGTTTCTAAGCAACGTGACTCTGGACGTCTACGAATGCATTTTATCAATCGGCGAGACTGTCCACACACTACTGAAGTTCTCCTGTCCATCTGAAATCGGCCAACAGAATTCCGACATGCTTGGTAGTTCCCACATCATCATATTTTTGACAGATACATATCTTCCCCGTATCCGCGCAATGACACCAGCTGCGACATTCCAAGTCCTGCATACTAATCAAAACCTCGATCGTGTCGCTCTTTAGAAGAAGGTTTATCATGTAAGTATATACTACTCAATACATATTTCAACTCTATCTATTTATTCAACCTCGACATTGATGATCTTAATGTCTTCGTAAGGCTTGTCCGTCTTGCTGACCTTAACATTCTCGATGGTATGAACAACCTCATAGCCTGAGATGACACGCCCGAAGATAGTGTGTTTCTTGTCAAGCCAAGGGGTTGCAGTGGTTGTGATAAAGAACTGGGAGCCATTGGTGTTAGGGCCTGCATTAGCCATGCTGACTGTGTAGGGTCTGTTAAGAAATTGGTTGATGATAAGCGATTCATAAGTACACCAAAGACATGCCTGTCATGTTTTAAGTCATCAGAGAACTCGTCCTCAAACTCTCTGTCCCAAATTGACGTCCCCCCTGTTCCATCCCCAAGCGGATCGCCAGTTTGAATCATAAATTTCGCAATGACACGATGAAAGACGATACCCTCGAAAAATCCACTTCGTGCATGTCCGACGAAGTTCTCAACAGCCTTTGGAGCTTGCTGTGGGAATAATCGAAGGTGTATGTCGCCAACTGTTGTGTGAATAGTAGCTGAGTTCGCCACTGGCGAGGGTCCAATTCTGGCTGCAGGGGCAGCAGCGGCAACGTTTTGTTCATCCCGTGTAGGTCGTTCATTGAATATATCTCGTTCCCCAAGTTTGTTGTCTCTTAGTAAGATTGGTGAGGTAAGATCTTGTACTAGTGCATTTGAAATGAACGTACTCAGGCTCAGAGCGAGTAAAGAGGTAAAATCGACCGCGTTTGAATCCAGTGCAGAACAATGTCGGGTCTCGCTGCGCCTTGTTAGCAAGAAGGGGATTAGCAGAGGCAGCCATAGCCTTCATCATTGTCGCAAGTAAGTATCTATTACAAGCTGACCAGAAGAAAAGAGTAAGCAACGAACCATGGTTGTTATGCCTTTCTTAGCGGGTGCTCCTTGATACACACCGAGATTCAAGAACCGAACTGCTTCATCTTTTCCCAACAATCGAATGACACGGTTAGTAACAACATTAAGGACTAAGCCAACGTCAGCTCCGAGTGTCCTACTGTAAAGAAGATCAGAGTCACCTTTGATGCCAAGCAGGGTAGGATAGATGATAAAAGATCCTGTTTCATCCCATACTACATTTATCCAACGGCCAGGTGTGAAATTATCAGGGCCAGGCATCTCTAACTCCCGTTCTACAGCAAGACGACGCCCAAATTCCATATCTTCAACCTTATATGCAGCAGTACCAGCTTGTTGCATCTCCTGAACTGCTTCCAGGGACTCGTCGTACTTGCGTGTCATTTTACCGCTCAAAAAGTTGAAAATGCGGACTTGGCGATCTGGCAAAGAGAATATGACAAAGGAAGACGAGTTCGGCGAAAGCGTGATGCACGTCGGGATTGACTTGGACTATTTATAAATGAGCCATGACTGAGAGGTAAAGGATAAGAGTGACGAGCGCACTTTTTTGAATTCGTATAGATCGGTCTCGCTCTTGTATGACCATAGACCCTCCACATTTTTGGGCAGAACAAACGGCTCAACAGGTTGCCAATATTCGACAAATCCACCTTCATCCGCTGAGATTACTGTATCAAACTTGTCGCTGAACTTAAAAGATCTTGGTATCAGTGTACGTGTACCACCTTTTCAGTTCTGTGTAACTTACTGTCATAATATGGACCGGGAAGCGATGCAAGGTCTCAATAAGTTCCAGAGGTTTGCCATCTCCCCGACCATCGTATATCCGTATTGTACCAGACTTCGAGTCAGACCTGTCAGACAGTCAACGTATGAGGACTTCAAGATGAGGAAAGGCGTACACTGCAAGGAGACCTTGAGCTTGTCCGGGCTTGTGTACCCAGCAGCAGGTATGAGGAACGTATCCAAGCTTGATTATGTTGATCATATCTGACGGATTGACTTCAGACTGAGGCACAATTCAGCACATCTACATACCGAAATTGACCACATCGAACACTTTGGCACTTCCATCGTCCGACACTGTCGCGAAAAGTTGGCCGTCTGCGCTAGCAGATACGGAAATAACTGGACTAAGATGGGCGCGGTAGTGCTTGACAAATTCTATTCCCTCGTCTTGCTTTTTCCACAGTTTGAGATGGCCGTCAACAGACGTTGTAATAACAAAGTCTGTTCTGAAATATGATATAAGTAAAAATTGAAACGGATTAGCAGCCAAATCAACCTTGTGACTACGCAGAAATTTATGGTGTCGCGATGCATGAAGCTCTTGTGATATTGGTCGGTGTTGGGTAAATGTTCAAGATACAGACGTTCATGTGGGAGCACTAAAGGTAGTGTTCTGTATTTCTTGAGGCTCTACAGAGACTGAACACGATATTGAGCACACCTTTGCGTTTCTTCTTCGCGCCTCCGCCCTCAGCAGGCATGGGCATCGGGCCAACGTCGTCGTCGTCGTCATCGTCGTTTACAGGTCGATCTGGACTGACACCTTCGGCCATCGCATCGTCTTCCATTTCGTGTTTGTCATTGCGAAGACGTTTACCAAGAACAGAGGTGTCCTGCTCAGAGTCCGACATGGAGGTTGGAAATAGTTCGAACAATTCGTTGGAGATCAGATGAACAACTTGGATAAATAAATAAATAAATAATAAAGGGTTGATGCCCTGAATTCTTTTCATTTCAATTCACTCAAGAATGCAACGATCTGTACTGGAGGAATAGTTTATAGAGAGGGGTATCGGAATAGAAGATAGGAACGTCAGGTCATCCAGGATGTTTCCAGGTCTACATCACAATACAATCATCTTTCTTCTTTGCCTGTTCTTCAGCAGCCAAAATAGCCTTCTCTTCTTCACTCAACAGCTATACCGTCATTAAGCCTGGAATACTATAAGGATGGAGAGAAGTAAAACACATACACCCTTTTGGGCGCGTGCCCGCATCGCCTTAAGTCTGCTTTCTCTCTCTGCCTTTGCGCGCCTGAATTACATTTATCGATACAATCATAGGGATTTATGTTGTGGGATACATTAAATGTGTTGATCAAGCGCATGCAAAAATGGGTGGTGGTACAAATGCGTTGTAGTCGATGAGCGGAGTCGAAGTGGATACAGGTTTATTATCGCGTATAGTTTCAGGATTATTGGTCAAAGAAGTCGCCAAGGATTCATTAGAGATAACAAAAGATGACAAAGTGCTGATGAATTATGAGTTGTCAGAATGGATGTAGGTAAATATACACACCTGTCAGTCTTAGAAAATAAGTTCGAGTGAGAAGAAGAGGTTGAAGGTTTTGAAACAGCAGGAGCTAATAATGATCCGGGTTTAGATCCTTGTGTGGCAATTTTTGCGGATGCAGCAGCTTTCTTGACAGCATCCAAAGTGGCTACGCCAGCAGCGGTCGCTTTGGAATTCAAATTCTTTGCCTTTGCGCTGGTGAACAGATTGTTCGCCGCAGGTTGAGAGGTCGATGGAGCAAGAGCAGAAACTGGTATACAACTATGGTCCGTAGGAAATCGGTGGCTAGGGCAAAATTGGTTGTAGCATTTCTAGGGGAATGTTAGGACCCGGACCATCAAGACTAGCGCAGTACACACGTCACATCGAATGGGTTGAAATAACACTTTGTTGCAATTTGCTCGTGCACAGATAGGCATAGTTCTCGCTCTACCAGTTTTGCCAGTCATTACAGGACACTCCTTCATGATATGGTCTTCCATCCTGTCATTGGGATCCTGTCCCAGACGTACTGCTACTGGAGTATTACAGAACGGGCCTACATGATTTATAAATACTTGCTCAAGCGAGTAAGTGATATAAAAGGAACATACAATCTGGTGCTACACGGTTGAACTCGCTCTCATCATACTTTGGACACTTGTGAGCAACGACCTTAAAATGTTCCTGGCAGAAGGATTCCTGACAATGCTGACATTTGAACGGCAGAAAGTCAATGAGGAGACATGAGGGATGAGAGCACTGTTTGCCAATAGATAGAAGCTGGGTGCCGTTGTCGGTGACGGACATACTCGGTTCAATGACAACTGGGATAGAGGATAAGAAAACGAGTGTGAACGAATATAAGTATATGTGTAGGGCTTACGCGGCCTTGCTGCCTACGCGTCCCCTTGGTGGCTTGATCGAGGTCGAATGTTCGAGGCTATCATTTGTAAGTATCGTTGCTGACAAAGGATTTGGATCTGATTGAACATGTGCTTGGGCGGACTTCATTGCATTATGACTAGCTCGGATGGTGACGATTCCGTCAATGTCAAGTTTACTTTTGTGAGACCACCGTTACTTTGATTCACGATTCACGAGTCACTCGGGTTGATGCGCAGTAGATTCGACACGGAGAGTCGACGGACAATCTGGTTTGCACGACTCCTATACATCCAACAAAGATGATGATAATGTCAAGTAATTAGCGTTCTGTTTGGGCTGGCTGGAGAGATTCCAAGCTATCGAATCATGGTAATCGTTATGAAAAACTCAGATGGTCATGTTCACAGTTTATTTGCTCATGCAGGAAAGCGTGTAAGTCGAAAACCCTGATGGTTTATGTCCGCGTTAAATTCAACTGTTTAACGTTGTGCAGCAATCGGAAGCACTTGCAGAATCTTTCGCAAACACGAGCCTCACTGCCATACACTCATCAACTTTAGAACGTGCATTTCTGACTGCCAAAGCCCTACAGGCTGCGCAATCAAGTTTCGTGCCTCTCGAGACTTCGCCGCTTCTCCGCGAACAGAATTTTGGGCGTGGCGAGGGTCAACGCTACGACGTTCCGAAGAAGTCATGTTTGTCTTTTGAAGAGCACATCGCACAGGGCATTTTTATTTCGCCGTTCAATCGATCTGATAGATACCCGGGTGGTGAGAGCCTCGACGACGTCTCAAAACGCGCCGATAGTATTGTCAAAGACATTATCCTTCCTTATGTGAAGAAAGCAACAAGAGAAGGCATTCAGGATATGCACATTGCCTTCGTGAGCCACGGTATCTTTATCGCAGAGCTTATCGCATTGTTAGCAGCCTGGGGTGGAAGTAGGCTTCAGCCCAGACAGTTTCGTGGTCTGCGTAATACTGGCTGGACGCTTGTTACAGTGAAAGCAATTGTTGGTTACTCATGCTTTCGTGAAACCATGCTAAAGAATTATTAGAGGGATGGCGAAGGTGACGGACAAGAGGTCCATCCTCCAGTTGTTAAGATCGTCCAGCATAATTCATGCGCACACCTAGACACCCTTGTAAGTAGACACAAGTCTTAGCGATGAAGCTGAGAGCTCAAGTCATGCTTAGGTCCGGCAGAAAGGTGGCATTGGCAGCTCAGCTTACGATCCTGGACAAAAAGACATTAGGTCCTTCTTTATGTCTTCCCCAAGAGAGACTAGACTGAAAGAGGTCCCGCTAAATTGAGTCTTTGATGGACTTGTGCGAGTTGATACATGATGTGTGTACCAAATGTGTGCGGGGGCAGGAATGACAACTTGAGACGAACCATGACATGTCACATTCTTTATCCTAGAGTCACCCTTACGATGCTTGACGGACCTCGACTGAACTTGAGTATCATTACAGGATTTTGACTGACTCAAAGAAAACACTCAAAACTCATTAGAGGATCGAACGTACCGAAACGTGGAGGCATAATAGCACAGAAAGGTTTTCATTTGGCCTAGTGAGGTATGACAAGCCATACATCATGAAGCACGCAGCAATCGTGTTAATGGCCTTCGACAACTCTCTAGGATGTCTCCTCGCTCGCCAGCGAAATGGATTGGAAATCATCTGAACAGGTGCGATATATGTCTGTCTGCGAGATAAGTCAGAGTAGCTCAATATACAATTCGAGGTCGGCTCACCTAAACATGACTAAAGAAAGATAATTCAGTTAGAACCGTAAGGTAAAAGGCGTTTCTTCAGCTTAACAGCCTGAGTGTCTGTTGCGTAAGCGGTCTGTCCGAGACGGTTGATTCTAGCTGGGCTTTTGGAGTTATTGAGATGTGAATGACAAGCCTTTCCCTAAAGACATATCAGGCTACATAAACCGAGTGCGTCTAATAAACAAACGGATACTAACGCGTTTGAATGCGACACCCGACGCGAGTGACCGCCACCGTTTCTTTGCTCCAGAGTGTGATTTCATTTTATAGCCGGCCTGAGGAGCGGCAGTTGTGGAAAAAAGTCGGTTCATAATGACCGATGGTTGGGCTGGCCATGACAGTGGACCAGGCAGTAGCCGACCGAGGAGCATCAGGGATGGTCGTGGCAAAAGACTTGGAAATCTCTTCTGGTCACGTGCCTCAAATCCTCGACCTCAGCTCAGTGTGCCACACTGCCTTTGTACTTACTAACATCTATTTACTTCATTCTGTCAACAAGGACCACACGACTGCTATGAGCGATAATCCTAGCACTCCTATAGATGATGCTGAACGTGTACGTACCAAACGAGTCGCGTTGACCTTATAGTGCGCTATATGTAATCTAGATTCGGATGAAACGTTTGGCGAAATTGCAGACCGCTGAGCCTTCAGGAAGGACATCTCCCGCTGCATCCACTAGTACTTTGCCTCCTTCCCAATCTAAACCTGTGGTGGCCACACCTCTACCTGCTCCATCACTTGCTAAAAGACCATCTCCCGCACCTGTTGTTCCCTCACCGATGCCAGCGAAGAAAAAAGCTCTACTAAAATTAGATCTTGCTTCCTGGGAGCATGAGAGTATTGGTTTTGTTTTTAATGTAACGTTGGAGGTACGCCTTACCTATTGCTGCTGAGAAACGTGCAAACATGATATCCACCGACATATAGCGATCAGTAGCAGACCAAACAGCTTATGAGACAGTATGGTTGAAGCATTTAGCGAAGGAATTCGAGTCTGAAGGCCTCAGTATGCATGTTCTCTTGATTCAATCTTAAGCCCTGCTGACAGGCCCTTCATTACCAGAAAACACATTGCTCACTGTTGATCTAGCCGATCGAATCTTGATTGCGCGGCTCGAACTAGATCCTGGTGCCATGTCGTAAGTGAAATGGTTGGACTCAAGGAGTGAGTTCTGACCGTTAGCTAGCGATGACCTGGAATATCTACCAGTACTTGCGTCTCTCCCAGCTCAGCAAACGACGTTCGAGTACCTTGTTGGGACTTGGAAGCGCGTTAATGCGACGAAATCTGCTCTTCTCAAGAAGGTATACTCTGCTAAGAATTGACGAAGGCGGAGATGAAGATTGATCAGTGTACGCAGGGATATTCTGCTCCGGACACACAAGCAGCTCTTCTCCGGCTGGAAAAACTACGAGAACTCGTTATCAGCTATACTGGACTTACTCTACAGGAGCCAGAAATGTTCCCTCAGCCTCAAGGGTGCGTTCAATTGACCATCGAATGAGCTCTCTTTATCCATCATGATCTAGACGCACGCTTGGTCCAACTGAACTCGTCGCACCTTTGCTGTCTCTCTCAGCCCTTTCTGGCCCTCTTCTTGCACCGTCCTCCTCTCCCAATACCCTTACTCCTTCCGACATTGAACAGTTTCTCCAAGACCTGGCCCGTCGCTTTGAGCCCGATAATGAGATCGATGGTATCCTTGGTCCAGTCGTCAAATCACTTCTTTTCCACGAATCACTCTTCCGACCTGAGGGACTAGGAGGTGGTGATGTGAGTTGGAGAGGTGTAGTAGGTGGCCTCGAGCTGCTTGTATCCATCAAGGCCATCGCGATGATGATCACGAGGATGGAAGAGTGGAATCCTGCCAATGCCACAGCACCGACTTTCGAGAGGATGGCTCTACTTGGTCCACTCTGCCGACTTGGGGTATTTTCACGAGAATGGGTGAATTTCTTTTTTTCCAATGTCAGCTGCCTGTGTCCTAACTTGAAGCCATCCGTCAGCCAGCACTTGGGACGTCGTATTTTTCTGACCCGGAGAAACGTAGCAGGAACGATGTTGAATCCTCTTTTGCAAGCTTGCGCGGAACGCTCAAGAGCTTGCAGGTCAGGAGTTATCTCAGATAGTTAACACGTCATGCTGATTGTGGCCTAGTCCTCCCTCTTCCAAATATTCAATACCCTCGTGAGAGCAGGCCCAGAGCCTCGTGAAGCTGTCTTACAGTGGTTTGCTCGCGTGACATCTTTGAATTCGAAGCGGGCTGGAACACATGTCAGTGAACTCTTTCCGTTCTGCCCTTACAGCTTTACAATCGTGCTATAGGTCGATCCCGAAACAGTAGCATCTGACTCATTCATGGTCAACCTTCAAACTATATTGCTTCGTTTTGCTGAACCATTCATGGATGCCAACTATTCGAAGGTATTCAGGGTTCATTCCGGCATCTGTCATTGATCATGGATTCCTTCAGGTGGATCGCATAGACCCCCTTTTCTACGCACAATCCTCACGTATTAATTTGAAAGAGGAAACTCGCATAAAGGCTACTAGTGACGAAGCTGTTGAATGGGAACGTGCCCACAGAAATCCCAATGGTGCGTTCTACCACTTGTTTGTGGCCAATCTGACTCAAAATGCAGCACCTGAGCCCAATTTTATCTCGAACATATTCTATCTGACGATTGCAATGAGCCATTATGGTTACCTCAAGACGATACAAACTTTCAACAACCTCGCAAAACACTTAGAGGACTTGAAGCGACATCTCGAATTTATTAACGGCGACGGATCCTGGATGGGGGTATTTTATGTTCAATTATCATTGCTGTAGCAAAGGTTAGCTGATGTCTTTCCGTTTTCAGTCTCCAATACAAGCTCGTGTGGAGGCTACAATCAATCAAGTCAAAGTCAGTTGGCCTCCCATCGTTCCATGAAGCATTTAACTAAGCTCGTGGTAGAACGAGCAAAACAAGATCCGGATTCAACAGCTCGCATTCAAAACTCAACTCTGTGATCCTGAATTCACTTTCCGTTCAATCGGTTTCACAATATTCTTGTCGACGTGGGTGATCAGACAGGTCGATCCGAAGAAAACGCATCCGAATCCCCCGGCCCAGTTAGTACATTCCCTCGTGCCACCTGAAGATTTTGTCTCAGTAAATGGTCGCAGGATCCCGTTACCCGAGGAAGTGCCCCTATCATTTCGTGTACTGCCAGAGTATATCATCGAAGATATTGTCGAGTATTTCCTTTTTGTTGTGCAGTGCGTCTTTTAGCATCCCCATTCATTGCTTCTGTGATGCTAATGTGAGCCAAAAAGAACATCCCCGGACAAGTTTGAAATGACAGGGAAGATCGAACTCATGACTTTCGTTTTAACGTTCCTGAACTGCACATGGTACATCAAGAATCCCTTCTTAAAAGCAAAAATCAACGACGTGAGTTGACCATCTCTCGTTTGGTGCTGACATGTTAATTCTTTCATAAGCTATTGTTTATGAGCATCTGGGGCTATGGATACGAGAAACACGGCGTTTTGGGCAACCTTCTGAATACTCATCAGGTTGCACTTGAACACTTGATGCCAGCCTTGACGCATTTCTATATTGGTAACCTTCACTGTCGTTGGGTGAATGTTTGCTGATCGTGTTCGTGATCAGAGGTCGAACAGACTGGAGCAAGCTCGCAGTTCTACGACAAATTTAGTACGTTCTAAAATCATTTCCCCGGCAGCAACTGACCAGCACACTACAGATGCCCGGTTTGCCCTCTCCTCTACCAGACTCCACCAATTTTTCTTACATTTGATGAAGGCGCAATATTTCCCATATCTTGAAGGTCATCTGGAACAATCCAACCCACCGAAAAGCTCTGAGTATTGAAGCCAAGTGAGTTTCAGTTGTGTGTATTTGGTGAAAATTTATCAAGCACACTCAGGAACGTTGACAAATTTGTTCGCTTCATCAATCTCATGATGAACGATGTCACTTACCTCATGAACGAGTCGTTCAGTGAGCTTACCCAAATCCACGAAATCCAGGTAGAAATGAAGGATCAGGGGACATGGAATACGAGGACCCAGGAATACCGCCGTGAGCGAGAGGGCACGTTGCGTTCATTGGAGCGTCAAGCGTCCAGTTACACAACGCTCAGTCGTTCCACGGTCGAACTCTTGAAAGTTTTCACGGCGGAAACGAAGGCACCTTTCATGGTGCCTGAGATCGTTGACAGACTGGCCGCCATGTTGGACTACAACCTCGTTGCCCTCGTTGGTCCTAAGTATCAAGAGCTCAAAGTCCAAGATCCGGAAAAGCTCAAATTCGATCCAAAGGCGTTGCTCTCTGATATCATTCAGGTGTTTTTGAATCTGAGTGATCAACCAGATTTCATTCGCGCTGTTGCTGGTGATGCTCGCAGTTTCTCCAGAGAAGTTTTCGAAAAAGCTGCGGATGTCGCGTTTCGGGTCAACTTGAAATCCTCTACGGAGATCGAGCAACTCATGGCTTTCGTCGCCAATGTTGAAGAAGTGAAATCGGCGATAGAGGCGGACGATGACGATCTTGGAGAAATACCGGACGAGTTCCAAGGAAAGTCATTGAGAGCCTCTTGAGAAACTTTGCTGAATCTCTATCTTAGACCCATTGATGGCAACAATCATGCGTGATCCTGTCCGACTTCCTTCTTCTAAGACCGTCGTTGACCGCTCGACGATAAAGTCGCATCTACTTTCCGATCCCACCGATCCTTTCAACCGGTCCCCATTGAAGATAGAAGACGTGATACCAGGTAAATTCTGATTGAGTGGCTTAAATCAATTACCATTGAAACTTTGGTCAGATCTGGAGCTTAAAGCTCGTATAGACGCATTCCTGATCGAACGAAAAAATAAGGGTAAGGGCCAGCAAGATGTAGATATGACCGAGGCCAGGTCTTGATTGTACAATTGTCAATATAATGTAATAGAAGTATCCAGTCACAGAGAAGCCCGACTTAAGAGAAACATCATCGTTTTCTCTTTTTAGGTGGACGACCGACAGGCGCAGATTCACCCCCACCTCCTCTACCTCCTCGGCCTCGACCAGTGGCGCCCTTCTTTGTAAACTTGCCCCGACCTCTGGTTGGTCTTGGGGATGAAGGGGCTAATGAATGATCAGTGATAGACGTTTGAGAGGATTGTAGATACACACCTATTGACGGTTCGCGCATCTCGATGTCTTCATCCTCAACATGATCTGTCCCCGCGTCTGTCCCGGTTACAACACTGCTTGCTCTTAGACTGACACCGTCCTCGTCACCACTCTCTTGAGTCAAGGCGCTGCTATCACTATCACCACCTACGAGTCCAGCCATACTGAGTTTCGTCCTACCGCGTTTCTTCCCTGCGCGTGGTATTGATGGAGGCGAAGGTACGGGAGAGGAAGGCAAGGATGCCGTGGCTCGCATTCGACGCTCAGAAATCATCTTTTCGATTGATTCGTCAAAGGGCAACGTGAATTCCTCTCGGAAAAATGGATGGGCGGCAAGATTCTGTGATGGTGAAGGAGAGGGTATTGATATTGGAGTTGACTTGTTCGATTTGGGTGATTCGTAACCTTCGGCTTCCAAGTCCTAAGAATGATGAACGAAAGGGTCTAAGAGTTTAAGAGCACCTCTCACAATTGCTTCAAGGGCATCAAGATTGTAACATGACCTCAACTTTGTCCAGAGGTCGTCAATGGACACCAGGCGGCTCGTGTCTTTGAATATCGCGTTCCGGATGGCGATGACGTGAAAGTGGCGGTGTATTCCTATCGGTCGTGCACGCGTTATGGAACGGAAGAAAGAGATTTCACCATCGACGCTCTGCAGGAAGGATGTTGCTTCATATTTGTCGTCAAACATCGCAACGCGCCTCGCGCAACGCAGGTCGTGGACAAACCAAGTCCTCTGCCATTGCCATTTTAGGAATGTGTAAGCATGTTGTCTAGAAGCCTTGAACTCAAATCACCTCTTCGTTTCATCAGCCTGACTTGATAACTCCCTTCACGATCGCCACGAAAGCGACTATAGCGCCTATGAAAGTTCATGGCTTTATTGATGACCGTATCCTTGATCTTCCAACCATCTTTGTCCGGCTTGGGCTACCACTCATCTCTGACGAGAAATGTTTCATAGCCTGATCATTCCGAGCCTCGAGGCTACATACATGCTCAATCGCCAATTATCTCGATTCACCTGCACTCGACCTCCCTCCTTGGCTTGCGAGTCCTCAATTCTTCGTAGCAAACTAAGTTACACGCGGCTGTGCGAAAATCGTGACTAGTCCACGATCCAACAAGAGTTTGACTCTCCTTTGAACACCTTTGAGAACAGCTTGTCCAGCGCCGAGCTCTCTGTTCGAACATGCTTTCCCTGCGATGTGCTCAGCTTAACCGTGGATGTTCATGACTCGGCCCTGTCGTTCACTTCAGGGTTTGCATCATAGACAGTTCCTCCGACCACATCCAATGAATAGCTTTTCTATTGAAAGATCAAGGCGATTAGATAGAACGAGGAGAAAATCGAAGTGAATGTTGAATGTGGCCAGAAAATATGCTATGTCCTCTCATTGTTGATGTGTCCTATCCAGTGCTGGATGGAAGATTTCTCGAATTCCATCTCGTAGTCTTGTTCTCGAGGTGAAAAGGCTAAGAACCGTCTCCACCTGTTGCTCTCTTACGATCCTTGTTGCAAACGGAAGACACGGGTGCTTTGTGTATGATGTCTGGAACCCAAACAAAATGTATATTCGTTCAATGTCGTTTCCAAAAGGGAATGATGAAGCTTCCATACGGGCGATTCTCTCAAAACGACTTTCTATCGAGTTCTCCGCTGTGGCGCGTTGAAAAAGAGAGGGATGGATGCCCTGGACATACGACAAACTTTGAAAAGGACACTCAAAATACCCATTACTGCCGGCCTGAGTGGATGTGTAATGATAATGGGTTTCGTTGCAACCACTGGATAACTTGGCCTTCAGATAGTAATCCATTCAAAATTGTTGTACGAGAAAACACTTCAGGTTATAGCTGATAATAGGAAACACCATAAAACACTAGAGTCACGACAACTTCCATTTTCGAAGTGACAGAACCTCGATTCTGACGTGAAGGCAGCACTTCACATAATCTTTCGGAATTCAAGCCTTAGAACCTAAACAAATAGTCCTGTATAATATCTATGGTACAGGTCAGTAAAGTAGTAATTCATGCGTGTGTAAGGTTAGCTCACCCTCAGTCCATCATGGATACAATTGACTGAAGGTACCGTTTTGTAAAAAGAAAATATACTTATGTCTAGGTCCTTTGCATGTCTAATTGGACAAAGTGATGTACTTACTGGTGGCTAGGGTACCGTGTCTGGGGATGAATCGTTCTGGCATCAGTAGTCAACCCATTGATTTTATGAAAAGCAAACACTATGACGGGGCCCGTGATCCCCCATCGAATGCAGAGTCTTTACTTGGCCCATTCATTG
>JABFYK010000013.1:46670-75083 GCA_018849495.1 Termitomyces sp. T123_Mx157
GCCTCAATTCTCAAGAAATCATTTACAGCCGAGGTGGAAGGGAAACTCGCAGACATCCCCTGTCTTCCGCGCAGATCTGCCATTTATTACCTTGTTGATCCTTACAATGGTGAGGAAGACGTTGACATGCCGCCCTCAACAGGGGAAATGGTTGCAGTACGGTTTGATCGTAAGGGCAATGTCAAAGCCGCGTCGTTGACCGCCCTCGTTCGCATGCTCACTACAATAGTGAGTGTCATTGATCAAGAATTTATACCGACCTTTTTCGTCTGCTTCCGCTTCTTCACGACACCGTGCCTCTTCCTCGAAGCATTAATAAATCGATTCAACGAGCAGCCTCCTAAGGATTACAACCCATTACAGCTCGAAGTCTGGGTTCGCAACCGTGTCAATGACCATATTCGAATTGCCAAGACCGTTCTGCTGTGGCTCGAGCTTTACTGGAAGTCCGACGTCGACGATGAGGTCCTGCCGGATCTCCAGAACTTTGTTATTCATCACCTTGTCTTCGTCGTCCCCTCTGGTCTGGGTGAGGCTGTACTCCAGGCGCTCGATTTGGTCGACGGGGATAACCCATTTTGCAGAAGGTCGAGGAAAGCGCACGATCTCAAGTTCATCTACAATCATGGTGGAAGAATAGAGATACCTCCCAACGACTTCACTATCAAAATTAATCCAGATCATCTTAACAAAAAGCAGCTCTTGAGTTTCGATTCCCCATCTGGCAGAGAGGAATTTGCTCGCCAACTTACACTCCACATCTCGGAACAATTCCGCCAAGTCGATCCAGAGGATGCAATAAAATACTGGTATTTGAAGGAGCAGGAAGCATGCGAAGCGGATGCTATGCAAGCTGGCCAGATCCTCCGCGCGATCATCGAGTTCGAACGGGCGCTTTCTTCATGGGTGACTTTTTCTGTTCTTGACGAGATCTCGCGAACAGACCGTCAAATTCTTATCGAGTTTTGGCTGGATATTTCTGCTGTATGTCTCTGGAAGTATTTTTCAATCAGTCGGCGTGTAATAATTGTCTTTCGCAGCGATGCTTGCGTTTACGGAATTTCAGTGGCGCACACTGCATACTCGTAGGACTTTCTAATGGTTCCATCACACGACTGAAGCATACAGTTCTGGTACGTTTTATGTCATCTTTTACGATTCTTGCTTGATGAAAAATAACAGGACGTCAATCTCTCCAGCAAGCAACAATTCCGTGTTTTGGGAAAATTCTTCAACGCACATGATAATTACGCGAGTTATCGGGAGGCTCTCTCCTCTGTAGAGCCTACGGTACCTATGCTTGGTGAGGATTTCACCCTTCTCTTGCCTATCACCCCCTCAATGCACGGGTTCAGCCCCTCTCATCCGCGATGTTGTTTCGGCCCTGAGTGTGATACCCACCTCCATTCAAACCGGTGATGACAGCGCAAACTCGAAGAATATGATCAATCTCTGCTCGTATCGCGTTGTTTTGAAGACCGTTAGAGGTGATTCCATATTGTCTCTCTGTGACAATTGTAATTGATATTCAACTCCGTAGCTATGGAGAGTTGCCTCATCCCATATGAACTTACCAAAAGCGATGATTTTTGTGTCTGGGTCGAACCCATTCTTGAACGCTTTCCTTCATGTGCAGAGGCACAGCTGTACGACAACTTCTACGTCCAAAGGTACGTCTTTGACCCTTTGACGATCTTACTGTGGTACTGATGGCGACCTAGTAAAGAAGTTGAGGCCAAAGATGAAGATCTAAAACATATCCATGACCCATGGAACTATATTGTCCGAGGGAAACTCGCAGACGCATACACTCTACATGAGCTTCCCCCTGTATCTTCGTTGCAAAAGCCAAAGAAGAAGAACCGCCTTGCGGCGCTTTTTAGACAAGTCTAACACTTTCTTCAAGGAACTCACCAACGCGTTTGGAATGAACATGTTACCGCAGAACATGATGCAGACAAATTCATAGGGTGGCATATAGCATAGATAGGTGCATACGCCTGCGAGACACGCCAGTCCAACCTTACACTCCCAGTCCACTACTAAGCTTCAAACCAACGCTCTCTATGCACGGGCAGCCTCAATCCGTCTCCTTGCAACTTGTCGCCTGTTGAGGCCAGCAAGGGAAGTTGTGGCGACAGCATCAGTCGCCTTCTCGACCTCAACATCAGAAGCAGAAAGGATGATCTCGACATGTGTTGGGTGGCCCTGGTAGGGGTTGATACGACCGTGGGCACGGTATGTGCGGCGACGAGTTTTCTTATGAGAGTTTAGACTGAAAGTTTGAACAAGATATATCGAGGACATACGGGGGCTTGTTGGACGACGATGCTTTTGATGAGAAGGTCTTCAACATCGATGTTTTTGGCATCAGCATTCGCCTCCGCGTTCTTGAGGAGACGGAGAATGAACTTGATAGACTTCTCAGGCCAGCGACCTATATAGTTCGATTTCATCAGACGAGACCAAAGTTTGGATAACAAATCGACGCACCTTGCGTAGCTTTAAACTCCTTCGCCTGGCTAGCCCGTCCAACGCCACCAGAAAAACGACGGAAGGGGATGACACGCTTGTGGTCTTTAACGTCACTGAGGTAAGTATAGGCCTTGGTAAGTTTGAGGCCTGAAGCAAGTTCCAATGTGAGTCTCCAGTGGTCTTGAATACGAAGAGCTATCTTCTTCACCTGTGAGTGCAGCAGCAACTTCACGCATGTTCTTGAAGTGAGTGCGGAGGTATTCTCCCCTGGCACGGGAGGCTGTTCAATCCAGTCAGTCCTGGTTCATATTCGGCGGTAGGTCGTTTGAAACTGACTTTTTTCGGGGTTGGCGGCGACGGCAGCGGCAGCGTAGCGAACTGTACTGATTCAACATTGAGGACGGGATAGAGGATGGGCAGCACTTACCCATCTTGAAGTCTTGATGTTGTCGAGCCCGATACCAAAACTATCTTTCTGAGAGACAAATTGAAGTCGGTGGGTTCGACCGTTCCCTGTTCTCGGCGCTGTGCAAACGAGCCTTCAAGTACAAGTCAAGACCAAGTCTAGGCGAAAGCTGATTCAACAAGAGAGCAAAGGAAAAGACACCGACAAAGGTACGTTGTATTGACGAGTCTAGGATGGCCACGCGCGCCCTGACAATCACACAAGGGGAAGACTTTCGGACCGCGTTGCAAAATGCAAACAATCTTCTCTCGAGCCTCGCATCCTTTTCCTCGTCGTATGCAACTGGCCCCGTGCCATCATCAAGTTCAATACCGAACTCTTTGGATACAGACCACCAAGTGATTGAAACAATATCGACACTCATTGATATATTGAGGCGCAGTCTACGAGTACGGTACGAACTGAAAATAGCCGAGGTTTTGAACGCGTACATTTATCTATGCACGAATGTTTCCCCCTGCTTATGCGATCTCTAGCGTCCTCCCCTTTCTAGGCGACAAATACTCCAAACAAGCTCGAGCAGCGGCTTATAGGCTTGTACGACATACCCTTGTCGATGCAGAGTCTGTGAAGCTACTTGATGAAAGCCGGTATCTGGACTGGTGTATCATCAAGTGAGTGGCATGGCGCAATGGCGTGTCTACTCCTCTCAACTTGCATTTTGTAAAGGTCGTTGAACCGAGACAATAAGCACAGTGTCGAGAAGGAGCAGGTAATCAAGCTGATCAGAACGATGGTTGAAATTGGTACTGTGAAGGGTGAAAAAATGGCATCCAGTGGTGGCACAGGTGTCGTCCCCATTTCAGAGCCTATCATGCGCGCCGTCATTGCTGTTGCTGAGCAACCCGAAGATCCATTTATGCCAATATGTATCGAAACCATTGCAGAGATTTGTGCGCATTTTCTACCCCAAGCCAAACCCGATGTTAACAACTTACTCGTGAAGTATTGATCGACATCGACTTGGTTTCCAGGACTGGTGGCATTGGGATGCTTTTGCATATGTTGGGGGATGGACCGATAGAGTTGGCTCCTCTTCTTTCCGCGGCGTTTCTGCATATTGTGGACTCCCCTCGGACTCGTGTCCATCTGCAAGTAGGAACAGATTTAGAGGTAAGTAAGGTGCCCATGTTTTTCTTCTCGCAATATCTAACTGTCTCGTCCAGCTTGCCCTTTCTGCCATAACTGATGCTTATGGCAAAGGTCCCGATCATGTTGACCGAATGAAAAGTTGTTCGAAGGTACTACAATCTATGTTGAGGACATGGAGTGGTATGTGATGTCAAAGTGCCCGTTTCTTTTGATCCTAATGTGTACCATCAGGACTGATGTATTTCTGTATGGATGATATGCGCGCCATCAGGTCTATAGTTGATACACTTCGAATACCTTCTCTGGACTCGAGGGTTTGTGATCAGTCTTTTTAATGTTTATCACTTCGAAAAAACTTACGAACGGGGACACAAGGAAATCATTCTTGATATGTTCTTTGACCTCCTCAATATCAGACCACCAGAATGGCATCAAACATTTATTACTGGTCGGCGACTGACAAGTGAGTTTTTACTGTTATTTGATTAAGCAATTTGTAGTTGATGCTTCGTACAGTGTACCAAAATCCTCGAGATGCGGGAGATGCGCGGATAGAGCCAGAAGGCAATGAAAGAGGATACCAGACGTTTAAGCTGACGGATCAATATATCGCCCTTTTGGTTCTCGTCCTCAGTCATGCAGGGCTTTGTGAAGTGAGTTTACGCCGATAAATGCCGAAGTCGTTGACCCATCTATATGCCAGGCTCTCTCAAACATGCTAGAAGAGTCAATAAATGGAACCAATCTGACGCGCAAAGCTACTTTGCTGCTTGCAGAGGTTCTCCATATGGCTAATCGAGTACTCCCGCTCTCCGTAGCAGCCAAGATTCAGGTATGCGTCGGTTTCTAGATATGGATTTCGAATACATCTTCCATTCGTATGCTAGGCAATTCCTGAAGTGTTCGATAAAGCCACGCATTATAGTGATGGAGAACATCGCATCATTGGTACTGCGGCCATATCGGCTATTGACAGCTTTAATCGTAATCGAGCGCGGTTACAGCCAAGCACAGTGAGAACCAATCGTCCGAGGTTTGTCGGTGTGCCAAGGGACTGAAGTTCGGAATACTGATATAGATTGTAGAGCTAACTCTGTCGAAGACGCTGTGCGTCGTGGTCAGAGGCATGTTGAGCAAGTGAAGTTGAAGATGAACATGCAAATGGACGACAAGACGTTCCAGTCTTCTTTACTTGAAACCCAAGTGAGAGGACACAATTGTCTCTTTGTAAATTGCATTCTGATGCCTCGAATAGGTAATGCTCACGAAAGATTCGACCAAGTGGCATTTCGAGACCCTTCAGGAGTTTATCGAAGGCCCTTTATTGAACCCCAAACGAATGGAGGAGGCCATCAAAGTGTCACGATTTGTGCGGCGCCTCATGACATTCTTTCATCCCTTTAGTCATCGATTCTCCGACATGCATCGGAATAAGGTGATCAGTATCCTCCATTGACATGCAGAGCGATACTAATCCTTTTCTTTCATTAGTCCAACATCAAATGGGTACGACTAGGATGTTCACTATTGTCAACACTGATGACGAGCGCCGACGGCGTGCGATACTTGGGCACTGAGGATCAATTTCTCTTGCAAATCGTCAAGAGCTTCGCGCAGCTGGATCCTGTGTGTCTTTCCCTCTTATCTCTGACATCAAAGTTTATTCTCGTACCCTGCAGTTCAATGGTGTACCTGATTCGGATCCCATTTTTTCCAAGAAACGTGTTGCAGACACATTGACATATGGTTACTTGGAGATGCTAGGAACACTCAGCAAATGCAAAGAGGGTATCGAGTGGGTGATAGATGGAGAACCGTGTTAGCCGCTATTGCTCAAAATGTTATTATGGCAGGCTTCTGGAAAAGTTCAAGGTCTTCACAGCATTTTACCATCTGAGCGAATTGCGTAGTCGAGAAGATCTTATCAAAGGGATCATCGAAAACCTTGACTACAGCATGTTCGTTGTTCAACCGCATGTTGTGATCTATGACTAAAAAGATATGCGCAATAGTGATGGTCATCCTCGAATTGTCTTGTCGAAGGCGCTTACCTCCAGCTACAAGGTACTATCATCATCATCATCACTATCGTCTATCAAACGCACTAGACTGAAACGAAATCTAGCACATTCGCCTTTTTGCCACGCAACACTTGGGTGATCTGATACGTGGATCTGCGAATGCCAACGCATGGACTCTGCGCCTTCTTCTCACGCAACTGTACGATTCCGCACCAGAAGTATGCGAGCTCGCAGTACATTTCCTCGAGGAATTGTGTGAAGACAAGGACATATTGCAACTGGTAGTTGAGATGCAACCCACGATGGACCATTTGGGGGAAATTGGGAATCCTCTGTTGATGAAGTGAGTGTTTATTCTAATAGAACTCTGCGTGCGCAGCTCATGTTTTCGGAGATTCATGTCAACGCCAATGGGATTCCGGTACCTTTACGACGCTGGTTACATTGACCGTGAAATGGACATGTGGTTTAACGTTTGTACTCGTGTATTATCTCGTTCAATGTTAACTAAGAGCATCTATAGGAACGGAACATCTACTATGTTGTACAAGTGGAGGTCTTTCTTGTAAAAGCATTTGCTAACAATTCTGACGACGACGACGATCCTTTGTCTGTTCTTTCTTTTTCTCTTCTGTGCTATCAGACATTGACTAAGTTGATTGTAGGGCTTTCGATGGCACTGTACCACCTCATTTTTATGGCGAGATGGCCAAGACAGAGCTAGGCTGTCAGATCCTACAGGAAAAGGGGCATTTTACGGAGTTTTCGCAGTTTATCCGAAAGCACAGTGATGAGAGCGAAGACATGGAGTTGATCATGAAGTTGAAGAGCATTCTGTGGGCTGTTGTACGTGTCTCGAATCTCGTTTAATTCCTCAAAGGCAAATCATTGACTCCTACTAGGGTAATGTGGGTGCAACGGAAGGAGGTCTTCCTTTTCTGGAGGAGGAAGAAATCATTCCAGCTGTCCTGGCAATCGCAGAGAAGTCTCCTGTCCCCTCAATACGCGGGTATGTTACATGGAAAAAGTCAAGGGGACCAAATTGATCAATGTTGTAAATAAGGACCTGTTTCTTCGTGCTCGGGCTCATATCGTCAACGTCTCAGGGTGCTGAAATTCTGGATGACTATCAATGGGAAGCTACACTTGATCCTCTTGGCATGCCAACCGGACTGTGTGTTCCAATCGACTTCCAGGCGTTCACTACTGTACGTGTTTCGCGGTCTCGGCTGCATATAAATGATTCACTAATTATCGCAGATACCGTCTTGGTCGCCAGTCGTAGCCAATAGGAAATTGGGTCGAGTCATACCACCAACCGCTGAAGCTGAGATTGAGGTTATCACAGCTATCCAGAATCTCGCAAATACCGTGATTGCTAACGCATCATCACGATCACTAGCGAGGTAAATCCGTTCGATAATCTATTCCTCAATGTGTTCATTTTCGTGCATAGGATGAAATCTCGCCCTGAGTATCGTCACATCTTCACTTCTCCCACCATGTTATATCGAGCGCTCAACATCATTTCGACGCAACGATATCGCCTCCCAATACGACGTTTCGTTGTTGACCTCTTCAACCTAGAGCTGAACCAAGAACTAGTGCAGAAGCTAAAACAATGTGGAACGGCGTTGAGAGTCCATCCTTCCTACAAGCTGTCAGCTTCGGATACTAGCCGCTTGAGCATGTTTGGTCCTCTGGGAAGGCCGCGGAGGACGTCAATCAGCGACGAAGAAGACGAGCTCGATCCTCCGACAACAAATGCTGTTCCTACAGAGGCTCAGGAGCCTGTCATCACACTACAACCCATTCATAAAGTTGTTGGATTCACAATTGCAGTTAACTGACACTACTCGTTTATACCCTATAGAGGCCTGGACCAATATATCACATACAATGCTTTCGGAACTTTGTAATATAACCTGTATTTATGTTGACTGATGATTCAACCTGATACCTAGAATCATTTCGAATGCTCTGGAGTCCATTACTTAAATAAGCGACCTATAACCACTGAAGCCCCAGTCAAAGTCGCTTCAAGTCAAATCAAATCGGAATATTGTCCCGTTCCTTGACTTTTCTCGATTTCTGATATATCATCCACGTCGTCATCTGAAAGTTCTACGTCCAACGTGTAATTCATGATAACCAAGATCGAAAGCTTGGGACTAGGCTGTGCGGGACCTGGTACTCTTCGCCTGTTTATACCCCTTTGATCCACTTGCATTGGAGCTCTTAGTGTTATTCGATATATTCACCCGTTTCCTTGCTATCACTGTTGGCTCCAAAACTCTTTGTTCCTCATCGAGGATCGCTTTCACAAGAATTTCGATGAACTTGTCACAGCACTCAGTAGGCTCTCATGGAATCGGCTCGTGAATTGCACCCTCTTGATGAACAACTGGGACAGAGATCTTGTGACGAGGATACAGCACTAACCAGAGTGCGCGCAATTAAGGCGAAAAATGCGTCAAGTCCTCCTGAAGATACGGAATGATCATGACTTCCATGTAGTGGTGAAATTGGCTGGTCTTCATCGAACAAAGGCTGTTGAATAATACTTGTGAAAACCAAGCCGTGGCATCGGCACAGGAGCATTGCATCGGTTGCTCTTTCCTCATTCCGGTTTTCTTCTTGAAGGTGACATGAGTCAGAAGTAGACCTATGCATAAAACAAGGACTCCATGTCATAGGCAACACGATGATGACATGGCCCAACAACAATGGAATTGCCATGAACGGAGGTAGATGCAGCAGGGCTTACTGTTCGCTTGCGAGGGCCACTCTTGTCTTTCCGCTGGGAACTACCCGTAGAAGTTGTATGCTCTGAGCTGTCAGATTTCACAGGAGTGTTCTTATTATGTTTCAAAAAAGGACCTTCTTGTTCTTGGTCGACGAAGGTAGTGTAATTGTAGTCGATTGAAACTCCATTTTTGCAGTTTGACGATTGAAGAAAAAGTAATGCAGACATCAGATCGTACGTGTTGCTCTGGAGGTGTTGGTGGCGTTTTCAATGGGGGCATCAGTGGCGGTCAAATTGGTGCGGTGGCGTTGGGTGTACTCTTCGATGATTGGTTCTTCTTCTTGGCTTGAACTGAGGTCATGTTAGTACGATTAAGAAGTCAAATCATGGGAAAGATACCCACCCTCGGCAATGCCGCTGAGGAAGTGCTCATGACCCAACTTTGTCGCACCCTCTCTTAGCGCAATCATACCAGCCTCCACACACACGGCCTTCAGCTGAGCGGCATTAAACTCGTCCGTACTCCGCGCCAGCTCCTCGTAGTTGACGTCAGGTGAGATGGTCATCTTGCGTGAGTGAATCTCGAGAATCCTGGCACGAGCACTTTCGTTTGGTAGAGGGAACTCGATCTTCCTGTCAAGACGACCGGAACGGAGAAGAGCAGGGTCCAAGATATCAATTCGGTTGGTGGCAGCAATAACCTTAGGAGCGAAGATCAACTTTTCCCATATCTAAGTCATAGGAGGACGGACTTGCCTTGATTCTCTCATCACTGCTAAAGCCGTCTAATTGGTTGAGAAGTTCAAGCATTGTTCGTTGGACCTCCCGGTCACCACTCTTCTCAGAATCGAACCGTTTGGTTCCTATCGCGTCCAGCTCATCAATGAAGATAATTGCAGGTGCCTTCTCCTTTGCCAGAGCGAATGCATCGCGAACAAGTTTTGCACCATCCCCAATGAACATTTGAACAAGGGATGGGCCAGCAAGTTTAAGATAACATGCTTTTGTTGAGGCGGCGCAGGCACGAGCAAGCAGCGTTTTGCCAGTACCTAAACAGGATGACCATAAAGACTTTTGTACAGGAGAAAGAGAAACGCACCAGGAGGACCATACATAAGACATCCCTTCGGCGGACGAATGCCCAGGGTTTTGAACTTGTCAGCCTGCTCCATAGGAAGAACGATAGCCTCGACTAGTTCCTCAATCTGCTTCTCCAATCCACCGATATCGGTGTATGTTTCTGTCGGACGCTCATCAACCTCCATAGCTTTCACACGCGAGTCAAATTCAGCTGGTATAGTATCGAGAACCAGATATGAATCTTTATTGACACCGACGAGATCGCCTGGCTGGAGTTTCTCTGGTGGAACAAGGCCGATCAAAGGGAGGAAAACGGTTTGACGAGTGGAAGTCTTGATGACGGCGCATTTTCCCTTGCGCATAGAGTCTAGGTCTTGATTTGCACCGTCCTCTTCCACTTCAGGGTCCACTTCGAGAATCTGAGCTTCTCGCTAAGCAAGATAGATAGTCGTAGCGGCATCCTCATCCTCACCTCTACGATATTTCCAACCAAGTAAGGCAGAACCTTGTTCTGTTTGATCTTCTCTCCATTGTCTCGAATCTTTTCCTTCATCGTACTCTGTTCGTGTTGCAGTCGTGTGGTCTCTGACCTCATCACCTGAGATCATCGTCATTATGCCCTTTAGTCTACGGTAAAGCTCACAGACCTTGATATCGTTGTCTAAAAGCCGTATTCTTGTCAAGATTTCATCTGTTGTGAGCGACAATACGTCTTCAGGAATGTCTGCCCATGTTTCCTCCTCGGTAACATCGGGAGTGGTGTCCATTGCTACATCAGCGGCCGGTGCTGGATGTGACGACGACGACACCTCTGGCTGCTTTTCTGGATTTGTCGGGGGGCTATTTGGTGGAGGAACGGAAGACATAACGAGAGGAAGGATAAACGCGTTCAGGAGGGACGCGTGTCCTCACTTCGGTCCAAGCACGGCCAAACACAACTCCCATTTCCCCCCCATTCTCATGGCCGAAGCTGGCCCCGGCCCATCTGCTGAAGAGAGGGCGCGTTACGAGACCCTTAAGAACGAACTAAAGAAGGCCCTGCCAAAGAAACGTCAGGCTGATAAACAGCTCGTACGTCCCAGTGAGCTATCTGCACGTCTTGGCGTCTCACACTCCACCAGGCCACTGTCGAAGTTCAGATATACAACCTCGAAGCTCACTATTTGACGGAAACTGCGGCTCACAGTGGAGGAAATATTATACAGGGCTTTGATGGATACCTCAAGAATCAGACGACGAACCGGAGAAAGTATGAGATAAATGACCAGGATCGGCTCTTTTCCAAGAGCAGCCTGACATACCAAAAGGTGTGTATTTTGTTTTTACATGTGATTTATGTATTCCTACGCCTTTCCAGTCGCTTGAACTCCTAGGAGAAGGCGACGAATCTACAGCTACAAATGACGAATTCCACAAACAACCAACACCAGGTGTAACCACTGTTGTCGTACCTCCTGCCACGAGAACACAAGAACTTTCAGTCGCACAGCAGAAGAGAATTAGGGATAGAGAATACCAACGAAGGAAACGGTCAAGTGCGAGCCTAAGGGATAACGGCGACAGTGATGAGGAAATTATCAGTGCGGCGAGTACGACCTCAAGGCGGCCGGCGAAAAGGGCCCGTTTGGCAGATGACGATTAATATTGTATCCTTGTGAGTGCTACACACAGATTGTTCCTCTACACGCCACACTGAGTAGCTCCCTATGACAGATTGAAACTTGTATTGTAAATGTACTAATACACCCATATCCCTACTAGATGTCTAATGTTCCCAAGAACGCCTTGATACCCGCTTCGTCCATTCCACCACCATCTGGATCTACAGCTTCAATACACCTTAAGATGGCAATGATTTGTTTGGGTTCCTTCGCGTTGATCCACACCCGTCCATTCATCCCAACTGCAGCTTCTAGGGGAAACTTTGCTCCCAATAGAGGAAGAAGAAAATGTTTGGGATCCAGAAGACTTTGAAAAACGTATGGGTTACGGCGACCGCGAATAGGAATGAATGTGTGGATACATACTCGCGACACATTTTGAGACTGCACCTCACCAGGAAACCACCTTTAACCTCCCCGAACCCCTCTGCTTTTCTTGTCTGAGCATCAAAACATTCCAGCTCCGGTTCCATGTCTTTATGTGCTAGCGAGACCCGCGCATATACGACACATCCAATCTAAATGGTTAGATGTTGAGCCTCCAAAATAACTTGTATACAGTCCATACGAAACCTTGAGATTTGGTTTATTTCGTTTCGTTGCGCCCTCAAATGCGAGTCCGTCAAGCGATGCAGAGTGTGCAGCTCCAATGTCAACACGAAAACCGTCACCCACTTTTTGCACAATCACACCAATCACGGATTCTTGAGGTGCAGGGACGTACTATTGAGGTGAAATAATGAGCCACCGATAAGGTTGAGCACTGTTTCATATACGGACGCGTCTTGAATTGCTCTCCACCCACCATTTACTACCATTAGACGAATGATTTAGAGTCCCTGTTCGCGTTGTGATTATGCTTGGGCCAGCTTCGCCTGCATCAGGTCTCTGGAGAAGACCTGGGCCAAGTTTCAGGTTGACATGTTGTGCTGGTACAAGGGTGCCAGGTAGTACGGTGGCCGACATCGTGGTTAGTGGAGAAGGGATTTGTTGTGTCCTGATGATGCCCAATCAAGCCAAGTTTGAGTACCACCCACTACCACCTCTACCATCTCTATGACTACACCTCTCCTCGCAGACTTTCCTGAACTGGCACATTTATCGTGCGTAAGATTTCTTGACAATCTAGCTTACGATTGACGCATTTCATTGTTAGACGCGAAGATTTAGAGGATCTCCTAACTGATCCTCAGTATTTTCAAGCCGTATTTCACTCTCTAGACCGTGTAAAGACTCTCTATGAGGTTCATGCAGAGCTTGGGATGGCCAATGAGTCCATTGCCAGTACGGTTCATGTGTACCTTACGTTGTATGATTTAATGGAGGCGACAGACAACAATCTTAGACTCCAGGACAGCCTCTACCAGCTCCGGTCAGAAACACAGGAAGCTTTCAATGAAGCGAAGAGCTTAGAAGCCAGATGGAAAGAGATTGAAAAGGAGCAGAAGGAGGTCTACCAAGTACAGTCATTATTCAAATTCTTCCTCATATGTTCAGAACTGATATGCACAATTACCAGCGCTTCTCACCGCAATTTCTTCTTATGCGGCTCAAACATAGTACCATCGCTCAAGACGACGCGTCCGAAGCACTTGCCTCCTCTTTCATCAATGAACAAATGCAACCGGGTATATCGACGCCGAATGGAGGGGCAGGAGTTGATGAATTCATTAAAGAATTCAAGGAGTTGAGGAAGGTATATCACAAACGAGCCATGTGGGGCGAGCGATGGAGCGATGGTAAGATTGATTGGAGAGGTGATTAAGGCGCTTGCTGTCTATCCACCCTGGGGCGCTGTGAGGAATGAGCCACGACGTGAGTGTTCTCCTGCCGAGTCGGACAAGACAGCCTCACGTTTTTGTTTCAAGTCTAGATAACAAGAACCCTCCCTGGAAGATAGGATAACGGAAACTACGCTACTACTGGATTGGTGGTGCCTAGTCAAATTCAGCCTACAACTCTCCGAAGACGTTGGGATAATCAAGGATCTCGGTGGTTATTATTTCGACTTCGACCACTCTACAGTGGACACTTGCAGGTTATGGCCGCTCTAATAAATCTAGGAGCCTCATGATTCACTGGTCAAAATCGCGAGCTCATACCTCGAGCTGATACTTGGACCTTGAGGGCCCACTATCCTACGACTTTACCATACTGTAGTTCTCGAATGTAATATGCATATCTAGGATGTCACTCGTGAAGTTGATGTTTCGCTCTGTTCCAGCAAGTCCGACTTCGACGACTACTATCTCATCCTGTACTATTGAATTCAAATTATTTTTCAGATTGTCTGGCCGAGCATTTATGCCTCTCATGTGCTTTCCAATGACGATAATACCAATGATATCTCACGAGTCAATTTGCCTTCATCCCGTATTTCTGTTTTTGTATCATTTTAGTATGAAATATCGTACAACAGCATGCCTCGAAGCTTCAGATGTAGGATTCCCGTGTGACCCTATTTTTCTTGCGACGTCTCCCTACACATCCGTATGCTTCTGCAAATATCTTGTCGCTAGGCCTTCTGACAAATGCTTGAATCGTTGGTCCAAGCTTTTCAAGCTGAATAGATTGACTAGTGGGTAAAGGGCTCTATATAATCCTAAGTCGGCTGACGATTTCCACGTTCTAGAGACCTGATGTCGGTCACAGCTTACGTGCTTCACCTGCTTGAAGTTCCCTCGACAGCAATGCGTCCCCATCCAAGACTCTCGCCCCAACATCTCCACATCCTCTCAATAACCTTAATCTTATCAATCCTCCCTAGATCTGGATTTTCCAAGTCGCCCACGTCCTCCAAAAATCCCTCACGTAGACGTGACCTTCGCGGGAGGTGCTTTTCTGCAAATGTCCTCAAACGTGCAACTGAGAGCAGCAACAGGCCAGTCGTAAGAGGCGAGATGGAACTCGAATCAATTCCATCAGTTTTATTATGCCAAGATTTGGGCTGTGCGATGAGAAGACGTTCAGTGCGTCTGTGTAATCCGGTTCGAGTATTGAGTATCAGGTCATGAAAGTCATGGGAAACATACCGCATGGCGGACCAAACACCACACATAGTTCGTTTCCCTCCATATTTGCCAATGCCCCTTCCCCCAGACCACAAGGCCATGAGTGTTCCGCCAAGAAGGTAGACGACGCCAAATGCAGGGGCTACACCAACAAATGCAAAAGTTAGCTCTTGCGATTTGAGCAGTTTGTCGATGCCAGCGAGCGTTTGGTCAATATCGACCTGTAAGAGAAGATCAATAAAGTGTCGAGGAAGAGTATAAGAAGGAAAACATTAACCTTAGCTTTCTGGACTTGAATAAAGACAGATCGAAGTAATGTTCCGGTCACAGCCGATTTAAGAGGACTCTTGATGTCCTCTTCGTATATCTGGAGCACTGGTGTCAAATCACCAAGCCTCACCTTGTTTGAAAGATTCGTCAACTGGTCAGCATCATAGTTGAGTTGATCCTTGGCTAGAGACAGAGTCATCCGCTCCAAAGACTTTATACATCTGTTAACGGATGGTCGATTTAGAGGTGAAGATTCTTACAGCAAGATCAGCTGCGATACCCTCCTTCTGAACGATGACGCCGTCTTGACTTCCTGCACGAACCGTCTTGATGACGTCTTTCAACGGGTCAAGAAGCCACCCTTTGACAAAGCCCTCTGCCGTTGCTTTCGCGTCAAACACAAGTTCGGCCAAGCTCGCTCTAGAGGCGTAGGCTGAACGTAATATATATATGCAGAGTGGGGGCAACAAGAGGAGTCGGGGCCACATTAGAATTAGGCGCGGCGGACGACAAAGTTCCTTAGATTCCAAAAGGTGCTGATGAACCATTTTCTGTGTTGTAAAAACTGCAGTGGACAAGGCTAAAAGCTCATTCGTGGGTCCTAAATAAGGTTCACCATGCGTGTCCGACAGAGAAAAAGGTTTCGAAGTATCACCCTTCGTGATATTGATGAGGATGCGTGCACAGGCATGGATGTGCCGGGGCTCTTGAATTGAAAGAGCTAAATCGTTACGCATATGCGCGAGGTAACCGAGGGCTACTGCTCTCTGATCGCGTATTTTCTCTAGCTCCTTTCGTTTGAAATCACATTCTTGTCTGATCATTTCGATCGGGAGTCTCGTGAGAGAAAGTAAAGGTTCCAAGGCTCGCCAACATATGGCAAAGACCTTGCCTGAAGAAACTAGTGTGGGCGTGACCGATGAATGTAGAATTGCGGACGATTTGACCGAAAGAGTTTGATGACGAAGATGGGGGAAAAGAGCTTGCTGTAGTGCATTCAATCGCTGGGGGTCCGTCGAGGGGAATAGATTACGAAGGGAGGCGGGAGTGAAAGCTGACAAGGTAAGCGGGAGATTCTGAACCTGAAGGGTCTGTATCACAACACGAGCCAAGTTGAGCAAACGAGATGGAGTCGCTAGCAATTTGAGATTTCGATATTACGCTAAAAATTGTTCACAAACGGACGTACTTTGGAGCAAGTACAGAGCGAGATTCCAACGAGAGCGCTCTATGTCTGTCCACCATTCTGCCTCTGTCTCTGCCTCCGTTGCCTGGGACAAGTATGAGTCTATTCCTTCAGCGTAAAGTCCTACGAGCAGCTTTGAGATTATCGCGTCCCTGAGCAGATCATTTTCAGAGTCGGCTGCGGGGTCAGAGAATTCCTTCTTCCTTTCGATTTCAGTCAATGACTGTACGGTGTCTACGACAAGGGAGTGTGAAAGAGATTGATTTAAGGCAGAAAGAGAATTTTGAAGCTTTTCCTTCGTTCCTCCGTCGGCTTGAGCAGATGAAATAAGGAGCGATGGACCAACTCGTGATTAGGTTTGTCGACTTGATGGTGTATCTCTTGAATGTAAGTTTTTTCTGTATCTTGAAAAGCATTTCTGATAAGTCTGTTGATTTGTCTTAGCCGACGGGATTGTGAGTCATGATGAACAGTTGTTATCTAATTCTTTGTAGATATTTGCTTTTGAATTTCCCACTCTCTAAGCTCTACACAGATTCCCTGGTGAGCAGTCTCAATGCCAAGAGTTTTTGGCAGTGAGGATGATGGAACCCTATCCGTTTCCAGCCGTAAGACCACATTGAAATTTTCTACGGTCAAAAGCAGCCCAGCGGTAACCAAAAGACCTTTGAGCGAAATTCACTACTATTCTAGCACCTGGTGCTTGAATGCTGATATGCACTTCCTGATGGTACAGCGGGACACAGAGGCAAATGCGTTCACATCGTCGAGCCACTCCGGTTGATTAGCTTTTGTGTCTTTCCCAGATCTTCGTTTAAGTCGAGTTCCATCAGATCCGCCCGAGAAGCTGGACCGTGGCGTGTACTCTAACACGTCGGGATGCGTTATCACATCGTGTTCGCGTGACAAGGTTGCACTTTTAATTTCCGGTTGTTGAGGATAACTGTCAGGGGTGTGAAATTCTAGTGGGTCACTGATAAGCTATATTAAACCCAACCCAGAACGATATCCGTGGGTTGTTCATCGAACACGTTCTCTTCGTGACGTTCGGCCTCCCAAGCATTACAACCATCCTATCCTGTTTTTGTGCAATCCATCTACTGGTCAAGTGTGTATTCAACGTAGTTGTGTATATTTGCGAAGATGCCCATTATTCAGTCAATGTTGTGAATTACCTTTCGAAGGTGTTGCCAGTTATACATAGTGTGAATGACGTCATAAGGGAAGTGCTCCGTCTGAACGAACAGGGGAAGCTGTTAAAAGATAGCATTTGGGTTAACGATGCGCATATGTACGAAGACTATACAGCTAGTCCAATGGAGAAAAAAGGTATCTACCCACACAAGAGGCAACTATACAAAAAAGCCCCTGGATGACACCATACAGTCAGTTAGGAGGTCCCTGTCCGCGCGCCCTATACTCCAAGTCATAGCACGAAAGCAAAATAAAATCATCCAGCATTCTCTCCATCCGCACCTTCGCATTGGTCACGTAATGAGAAGCCATCAATCCAAGATCTAGTGTTGCTGACCTTGGGGAGCCAAACGAGGATTGCAATGAGCATGCCAACTGCTTCATAGCTCCGAGCTACCCAAGGCCCACTACTGCAACCACCACCGCAACTTAATCACCCCAAACCACATCCATCTACACCACGGATCAAGAATCTTCCTCATCAGGTGCGGCCGTCGCGTTCGTATCATACCATTTCTTCAGCCATTTCTCAGCAATATCGTATTCTTCCTTGACGTGAAGCCGTAACGCTTTGATTCGCGAGAGAGAATCTTCTTCCGTAAGATTCTCGTCCTTCTCCTCATCACGCCTCAATCCATGATGTTGTATCTTTGCACACAGGGCCTGAACCTTGTGTAGACCGAGAGCTGCGGAAGAGCCTTTAAGAAAATGTCCTAATTGTGAAAGCTTCTTGAGGTCCTCTTCATTCCTGCTGGACGGTGAGTAAACGGCGCCAGAACTGATCAATGAGCACACACAAGGCTTTATCCATGTTTTTGAAGGTCTGTTCGGCCTGGGCAAAATATGCCGTTATCATCCCATTGGAAAATTCGTGCGTGTCGTCTTCATCAAGTTCAATGATCTGGTTAAAAGTCGCCATGTCGATTATATCAGCATCATCTAATTCGTTGGTATGATCCTGAGATGGCAGGTAAAACGATCCATCAAAAAGTGATTGTTAGAAATTTGGACGCACAGCTGGCAGGGTTGGCTCTGACTTTTCTTTCGCGTCTTCAGGAGCTGGAGTTGGTTCAGGGGGTGGAGAGAGCTTCGCCTTGGTAGGTAATGGTTCTGGTAAAGGAGGTTTGGATTCAGGATGCAAAGGCTTAGATATTGAAGCAGAGGATGCTGCTGTGGCCGGGGGCTCTGCAGTCATTGTAGTAGTAGCCGTTGATGATGACATTTGAAGATGAGGGTGGAATCGTCAGTCGAGCCTGAAATCGTTGAACTATATCGGAATCGGATTATCCCACATGACGTAGGATCTCCACGTGACATTCCAATGGGGACTGGACCGTCAATCGTCTGGCGGCCTACCCGACATGACCAGAAATCGCCGTCTTGGGCAGGTCCTCCGTCCGAACAGTTCTCGGCTCATCTAGACTTTTGAGTACCTTGAAAAATCTCGCGAGGTTGCTTTACCAAGTAATACGTTTCGATTGCCGCGTGCCATCTATGATCTCACCGGTCTCAATATTATTATGATGGTGAGGTCAGTTTCACGGGAGCCTCGTCATGGGCCAAGTAATGTCTGAGTTAGTACGGCTACATCGAAGCAAGAAGTTCTAAAATGGATCACACATCACTATCGCACTGGGGTCGGAAGGGCTCCTTTGGATGCTAGTTGAACGTCGTGCTTAAAAATGATGACTGACTGACATCGCAGCAGGGCAAATCAGATGTGATGGATCTGTTGCACTATTTCTGTAAGCAAACAGATAAAAAGTGACGAACGAGCGGCAAGAACAGCATCCGTGTGGGGCTAAGAATCGATGGGATCACCATACCGCCCCCCAGACCGCGGCGATGCCACGCATCCGCTAAAAAGGAACAAGTGAGTACAAACGAAGGGTGGATGAGGCCGAAAACGACTGACTCATTGGCTGGGCAGTCAAGAAGAGGATAGAATAGACCCACAGTCTTCCCGGCCAACCTCCTACACGTCGACCAGTTAGTTTACTCCATAACCTCTCAAGTAGTAGGATCGGTCCCTGCATCGCGAAGAATATAGGTGCTGCATGATCGTAACCTCCCCCCATTGAGTACATGGCGCACTCATGGAACAGTCCCGATGCCGTAAAGATACCGAAGAGAAGTCCGAGGTCTCCAGCGAGCCATTTACCAGGGTAACCTCCATAGACAAGGAATGTCTGCCGCAAAAGCTGGTGCCAGCGCTTCGACCACAAATTATGCATAGAGTCTGCGCCCCAGGGGTTGTCTACTACAGGCGGCCATGAGGCCGGCGAACCATCAAGGCAGCCGACCGCAATAAGAGTGATGAGGTCATATACCATTCCGAAGCCTGCCAAGATAGTTGAACCAGTGAGAACATGGATCAGCGTCGAAACACTATATTTTAAAAATGGAGATAAAGTGGGATAGAATATGCTTCCACCGAAAGGTGACCCGACCCCTGGGAAAAGCTTGATCATAGACTCAAGGAAATCCAAGAGTAGTAAATTCTGAATGAAGGATTTTACAGTTGCACGCAGAAAAGGTCTTCTCTCTTGCGGTCGATTGGGCTTTGGGACATATACTCCTTGTCCAAATTTCCACTGAAGACCGCGGAGGGTGTGAATGAGTTCAATTGTGTCATAAACGGCGGGCGGGACAAAGGCGAGGCGATGGTGTACAATGGGGTCAGTATGCCCCATTGTAACCTCTCTGCCTTTACCATTCATCTCACCGGGTCGTGATTCGCCGACTTTGAGCATGCCTTCCTCTGTCAAGGCGTATTGGAGCGACTTGGCGATGGTCACAGCAGCAAAAAGACCTTCAACAAACATTTTGATTGACATTTCTATTGCTATATATATATACACTGCTCACATTGACCCCAGTTATACACATTCAACTCTGGGAGTGTCCACACGAAACGATAGGCCGCAGCCACGATACCACCAATTGTGATAGGAAGCAGAAACAAGCGGATGAGATAGGTGTCCGGCCGGCAAGCGAGATATGCCAAGAGGAAAAATGGCAAGTGATACATGAAGGGCAGAGGAATCGTCTGCCACGTTATTGGAATGCGATCCTTTAGGTTGGGTATTAGGATGTGGAATGCACGACATGACACAAGCAGCACCCGGTCAAGGCGTTGTGAGAGGTAAAGAGTGTTGAAAGGAATGTCGCATTCCTCGGTTATGGAGGTATGCATGCCTGTCCGTGTTGAAGAAAGATAACTTGGTGCCGCCGCATACGTATGTACAATAGCGCGTTTATTAATATTTGACACGTAAGGCCAGGGTCGAGATGACAAATCATTCATAAGTCTCAACGAAGTCCGAAGTCCGACAGGACCTGGGATGCAACTCTCCTTGAGACCAACGCTCCTCGGTCGTTCACTAATCCTTGCGATTTCCGAGTGCGTTCTGCGCTTTTACCAGCCGGTTCATCTCTATAGAAACTTGTCACAGGCTCGCGGCAAACGCGATCTGTTGGATCGTTGCGGGGATCCTGTTTGGTAGGAATCAGGACACACGACCTATATTAGGTCTCTCGCTCTTAGCTTGGGTCAATTCAAATGCTTTACTTTTACTGAACTTTGAGTTTACAATGTTTTGATTCACAGACGCTCGGATTGAGGCATGGTGTGTTTGTCGTTCGAGCGCAGAGTGATCATTGAGTAACATCTACGCGTCGTTTGAACAGCACTCGATGCAGACCACATAAGGTTCTAGGTTTGTTGATAGGCATAAATTATCGTGTGTAATGAACTGAAGCTTCTTCAAAGCGTACTAATAGTAACCCCTGTTACCCCCCTTTCTGACACGACTTGCAAAAGTGCCATTGATAACGCCACCCGGGGCTTGATCAGCTTGGGACAACTCCCCGTAACCTGCGGTTTATTCTTCTCCATGGGCCATAGTACCATTGTGATAGTAGTGGTAAGTCTCGGTTTTTATCGCAGCAACACGTTGCTCAGCATGTTTGTAAAAAGACCGTGGCCATTGCTATATCTTCTGATGTTTTTGAAAGGATGAATAAAGTAGGGGAGGTTGGAGGCATTGTTGGTACGTGTTTCAATGGCTGAGTATTGAATTATCACTGTTCGTTCCTCAAACACTTCTCCGGAAGGTGCGGCCGTAAGTGGATCATTTTTGTTCATTGTTGGTCTTGCAAATACCATAATCCTCTGGAAAATACTCAAGCAACGCCGAAGAGTACGGTCAGACTTGGTATGAGCAAGGGCACAGGTTGACAAATCTCTTTCAGGAGACAGTGCGGAAAAAACGAATTGCTCAAGGTGAACTTCTTCCGGATCTGGAGTCCAAGCCACACCACAATCATATGCTTATGATGCGAATACTGGGTCCTTTAATCACATTCGTTAATCGACCGTGGAAGGTATGTAGCCTGCATCTTTGGAATATGATGTCAAGTCACATCTGTGGTAGATGTACCCAGTCGGCCTGCTCTTTGGCTTTGGTACGTTCAATACTATCACTATGAACTTTGTGGTTCAAGACATACCTTTGACAGGCTTTGATACTGCATCCTCTATCGCACTGCTAGCCATTTCCGCCGTCGCGAAGCGCGGGTCAGATGGTAGAACGATTCCGTCTTCAAACATCATCATTCTCCCGGTATAGTTTCAAATCTATAGGAAGTTCAGTGGCTAACACAACAGGCCCAGCTTCTCTTCACTGCCGGGATGACACTAGTCGACTCTGCAGATTCGATATTGATGCTCTACTCCTACATTGGATTTCCCAAACGCGGCTGGGTGCTTCTCGAGAGGAAATCAACCACACAAGACGAAGACAGCTCTCCAAGAATCCAGGAAAAGGCTGTAGATGATGAAGGACTCGCAGAAGTTCCTCCGACACACAGTGTTACAGTGGAGGAGACCCAAGTGCCAATGAGCATTGCTCCTGTTTGCACTTACGAAGACGCAGAGGCCGCCTTGTCGACACCGGGTGTCCCTCGCAGCAGCGATGGGAAGATTTCACGGGACAGGGAGGTCAAGATGAATGTAATGTCAGGCCTTAGCATCATCCTGACAATCATGAGCATCCTCGTGGCCTTCAGGTGCGTGCATCGCTTGCGTTCTGCAACGGGGAATGCGGCATGAATTTACACTGGCAGCATTTCATTGATCACTATCATGGGACTCATTAGAGAACAATGCAGCAGGTGCAGTCGTGCTGCGGGGGCAGAGGATGGCGGTGGATTGGAAGGGAGTTGGTGGCGAGCGTGGGCAAGGGTATTGTCCTCATTGTTTTCTCTCGGAAACGAGTTGAGGTTCCTTGTTTAGGCAAACGATAATTCCGGCTATATTGGAGTAGGGATTGTCGGATCATTCCTTGTCATTGTCGCAGGATGGTATGGTATGCAGTGGGTTCTGCGAAGGAAGACTGGCAGGGCAGCGCTCTCCAGTTGATTTGTATAGTGTTTTCTTGTAGGTTCTCGTCATACCCTTATATGTTGTACAATATTGAATCGTGTCACTTTGACTATCGAAATATCGCAGGTGCTCGAGACACAGGGGTTTCTTGCCTATTTGAGCTCAGAAGCCCGCGCTTTCCGTCTGTGCATAACATATGCTTCAAGACGCGTGGGTTGCATCAATATCACATGGGTGCTAGAAACGGCATTCTGGGCGCGGGGAGGTATGAATGTATTCTCCGATTGGCATGGCGAGAAAGGTAATAATGCGAAACACGAGGCCGGGCCAATGATCGTAGTGGCGTAAAGCTCATGAAGGAAAGAATGATTGGAGCAGATGGATGCGTTCGCGTGACCTCCGGTGACGGGGCCCAGCTTTTATCCTCATTTGGGAATACTTTGAGTGGCGCGAAGCCCAAAAGGGCTTCCGCGGAGGAGTCCTCTGACTGTGGCACTCCCAAGATGGGGCAACGAATGAATGGGGGTACGACCCTGTTCGGAACGCGATGATCAATTATATTTTTGATAGAGTTTAGTTTACCCAACATGCATCAATCGTACATACTCGTCTTATCTAAGCATCGGCAGGATCTGACTTGTTCTTCCAGCCACTCCCACAGCTGTTTACCGAGTTGGGGGTCCAGCGCATCGGATCGGGGCGAGCGGACTCTGGCCCAGGGCGCAAGGTACTATGACGAGTCATGAGACCACTACTGAGCGCTAAACATGTATGCCCCCACCTTGCCATTCAGACCCGCGCCCTCTTCTGAAGTCGCGCCCCACAGCTGAGTGAGCGCACCCTGGGGCACGGGGTGCAAGACCCGTTTCTGGACGGATCAGCAGACGAGCGCGGAGCGTGCTAGAGGGGACGGACACACCAACAGCCAGCGGCCCACGGGATCCATATGACGCGTGATGTCGGTATCGAGGTTGCCTGGGTTGACGGCCATCGACACGATACCGTGCTCGCCGTAGCGTCTCGCCAGCTCCGCCGCAAACACCAAGTCTCCCTTGATACCGCAAGTTGGCTGTCACCCAGCAAGGCAAGGCAAGGCAAGGCAGGGAAACTCACGTATTTGCTCTGTGCGTAGAGCAGGCGAGTGCCGAGTCTCCGTCGCGCAGGTCCGTCTTTGAGCGTGTTGAAGTCTAGGTTGCCTGCGTAGTGAGTGACAGAGGACAGCGTGAGCACGCGGACGTGGTTTTCTGGGCTTGATTGGGCGGTGGAGATGAGGGTGGGGAGGAGCAGCCTGGTAAAGTAGTAGTGCCCTAGTACGTTGGTGCCGAATTGGAGATCGTAGCTGTCAACAGTGAGCTCGTCGATGGGCGCGAACATGACGCCTCTGTGGCACGGGCGTTAACAGGACTCGCCAGCAGCTGGACGCACACACACCCATTATTGAAGAGGATATGCAGTTCTTTCTCTTTCCTGAGATACACAAGGTCGGGGTCGCACATGCAACAACGACAATGGGCTTACGCTCTGAATTCCTGCACAGCATCCCTGACAGACCTCAAGTCTGCGAGATCGAGCCTCAGAAAGATCGCATCCTTGCCCGTCTGTGCACGCAGGTCCTCGATAGCCTTTTTCGCCTTGTCCGGGTTCCGCGCCGCAAGATACACCTTTGCGTTGTGCGCCAACAAGGCCTAGTGCATTTGATCAGCCACGTGACGATCACCCCCGTATGGGCGGGCTCACCTTGACAGTCTCCTTCCCCACACCCCTGTTGATATCGGTTATTAGTATGGGTGTGGAGTTGATGATACACACGTGTTGGCTCCGGTAACGATGACTACTTTTCCTTGGAGGTCGGGAATATGGTCGTCGACGGAGAATGTGGACTTGGGGGGGAATGACTCTGTCAGCACAGAGAGTGCGATGCCCATTGTGAAGGGTTGGGGAAACAGACTCACGAAGAAGGCATGCTTGGGCGTGATGCACCTTAAGCCTCAGTGTGTGGCCCCTGTCCAAACGGGACTAGGGGTCGGAGATCGGCACCCGCGATTCTTGGACGTAACATAATATACTTTTGTGCGGCGATAACGATCAAAGTATAGTAGTAATTCATCAAGACATTACAGAAGAGTCAGTTGCGCGTAACACGAAGAGTTCATACAAGTTTTTATCAAGAGAGCATACGTAAACCAAATCCATCCTCCGGAAAACACAAAAGTATACTATCGGCGTCCGTAGTGGCCGCCCTGGCCGACTTGAGGCTGCTGGGTAGACCAGTGGCCATGCTGGGCGGCAGCGGCAGCGGCAAGGCCACCGAGTGGGGCCTGTCCTGGCTGGGGGGGAGGCGCGCCCCCGGGGGAGTACTGGTAGCCACCAGCCATGGACATGTGGGAGGAGTATAGACCGGGGTCGTGTTGCTGGTGGTGCTGCGGCTGCTGCGGATGGCCGTAGGAAGCTGGGGAGTACTGCGCAGGCGACGAGGAGGGCACCTGCTGGTGCTGCTGCTGGGGCGAGGTGGGGGAGCCGAGGGAGATCTGGGACGGGGTGGGCTGCTGCTGCTGGTGCGGAGTGGGGGTGGGGATGTTGAGCGGGGGGATGGGGGCATTGGGGGAATGGGGCGAGGTGGCAGCGCGGGCGGCGTTGGAGGAGGCGCGGCGGCGGCGCTTGTTGGGGGCGGCAGAGCGCGAGGCAGGGGAGTCGTCGACGTCGTCCGGGTCGTCGTCGTCCTTGGGGGCGGTGGAGGGGCTGATGGAGAGGCCGCCAGGGAGGTTGGTGGGCTGGGGCTGGGGGCCCGACATGGGCATGGGGGCCGCACGGTTCATGGTGGAGCCCACAGGGTGGGACGAGGGCAGGGAGCCCGGGGGCGCATTGAGACAGGCCTGGATGAGGTTCTTGCCCTCGGGCTGGGTGACGAGGGGCTGCAGCTTCGCAGTGGTGAACGTGTACACGAGGCCCGTCTCAGAGACAACGAGCAGCAGCACTTGCGTGCCCGTCAGCGTCGACAGCTCGTATGCCTGGTCGGTCAGCATCACCGCGCACATGTCAGGAACAAAAGTCACCTTTTTCATAATACCTGGAAATACATGTGAGAACAACATCCACCCCGCCGCGATCCCAGACATACCAGCTTTCCTTTTCGAGAACGTTATATGACGTCGCGACTTGTCCTGGATGAATTCAATCTTGATCTTGCGCCGCCCCGCCTTCTTGTCCGTCTTGGGCTTCTCGTCGTCGTCGTCGTCGTCGCCCCCGCTGTCCACCGCAGCGTCGTCGTTGATGAACGCGTCCTCCCCCACCGTCGGCTGCCCCGCATCACTCCCCGCCGGCGCGTGCATGTCGACTGCCGTGCGTTGGCGCTTGCTGGAGCGCATCGACATTGTGGGCGATGGCGGCGCGGGCGAGGCGGGCTGGGCGCCGGAGAACGATGTGGGGGCCGCGGTGGTGGAATACGTCGAGCTGTTGGCTCCATACGAGGGGCGCACCGCCATGGAATCAAGCTGCTGCCGGAAAAGGAATCCTGGGTGAGGGCGAAAAGGGAAGGTTGATCAGGACTCGTTTTTCAACCCCAACTAAGCACCGCACATATAAACTCCCATCAACAAGCAAACAAGGCACACCCGGCCATCTCCGCCCGCGCCACCCTCCATATCCGGCCATCCCCCGCGGGCCCGTGTCACAAATCGGCTCTCTTCCACAATAGATCCGTGTACATAGCTGCTACCGTACAAACATCACATTCACAGTTCAAGCGAGCACAGCGCCTCCTTCACCCGCTCCTCGTACCCCATCTGCGGGTGCCCCACTCGCGCCTGCTCCAGGGCCGCCGCCAGCCTCCCCTCCACAACCTGGTTCTCCGCCACCCAGTCCCGCGGCAGCGTGTCCAGCAGATATGCCCCCGTATCCACATCTGCAACAACAAAAGGAAATGAGTCAATCCACAAATCCAGCCACGTACCACTCGGCTCGACCCCCGTGATCCGGCTCAGGTGAACATCATCGCACCCTTCATCACGACATACTCCCGGTCCCGGCACCTCGTACTGGCACAGCCGTTTTCCCGGATCCAGCATCCTGCCTGCTGTCGCTAATTTTAGCGGTACAAGATTGGGTACAGTAGAAGAGTGGAGCAACGCCGAATATTCATAAGAAGTCAAAGAAGTATATGAACCCATCAACGATCCAACACGTTGCGTCCTCAATCCCAAACGTGGATACCACTCCAGCGGCGAGTCGTACGCTGAATATTCTCCTCGCTGTCAATTGCCGTCCATCAGTCACAGTCCAGCGAAGCACGCCCCACGCGCACCTGTGTCGACCTAGACGCCGCCGGGTCGACGTCGACTCTGCCGGTCTTGGCCCTGTCTCTCCCGTCCTGATTCCCCTGCAAAAAACACACCGACAAAGCGCACACATCCACAAAAACAAGGGAATCCGGAACGAGACAATTCAAACAAAAAATAAAAACACGTCAGGAGATTCTGTGATAGGAGACGCTTGCAAATGAGAAGATCCTTGCCGCATGATTCTGCTGTGCCTCTACATTCATACCTGTCAATTCCCAAATAAAGACGCATGTGAAACAAAAAGGAAAGATGTGCGGCGTAGGAAGCCAGCGGGAAAAGAAGTCAAGCCTGCACACATGAAAAGGCACAAGATGCTGCGTGCAAGCATCAAATCGATTAGGAAACCGCAGAGAGGAGGAGGAAACAAGATAGAATATCAAAATGGAAACTCGCCTTGACACCGTGCATCGTACTCGGAATTGCCATTGCTGGAGCCGTGCGGTCCACTTTCCTGCGCGATGTTACCTAAAGTTCGGGACGAAGGAATGAATGGAAGGGAAAAACAGATATATTTGCAACAAGTCAGTCCGAGGTCGGCAGCGTAGGGAGCCGGAATAGAGAACCAATTGAAGATGTCGACGCAACAGCAGTACCGTGACTCCATACGGTCTCGGAAATGACAGCTTCTGACATACATCAGTCCGACAGGACGTAGGGAAGAGGGTCAAGCAGGCATACGGGTACTGGGAGCGACCAGCCTGCTTAGTCCACCGTCCGCTAAAAGCGTATCAGGCGTTTCCTCTCGCTTCACAATCACATCGGCTTTAGTGCCAACTTCCACAGCCTTGGCCTCCTAGAAGCACAGACGGATCAGCATAGTAAAAAAATATCTTATCACAACTGACTTTGAGCTTGCGCTCCTTTTGCGCAATCATCTCTCGCATACGTTGTATCTCATTCTCCTTCTCCAACAGTGCAGCAGGCGACATTGTCCCTGTTGGAGTGGACACCACAGAAATCGGTGTTGGCGTCGTTGATACAGGTGGTGTTGCCCAGCCATTGGTATTGAGATGAGCAACAAACGGCTTTGTTGGAACAGGCGAGGCATAGCCACTACGCCAAGCTGTCTGCATATCGCGCATCACGACGTCCCCGTCGCCCTCGCCTTCACTATCACTAACGTCAATGATGCATCGAGGTTGGCTGACAACACTAGCGAACCCAGTTGGCCTCCGTCTCAAACCACCATTCGCTTGCCGATACCCATTCCTACTGCTACTATGGCTCGGCGGTCGGCTCTCCTCAAAGTCCACAAAGTCAGACGCGACAGGCCTCTTGAAAAAGCGACGTGGCAAAGCAGGTCCTTCGGAAAGCTGGGTTTCGGTCAGAGAGTAAGTGCTAGTCTCTGCGCTGTACGTTGTTGAACCTGACTCTGTTGATGAAGGTGGAGGTTGATCGGGTGATCCTTCCGAGAGCTGAGATTCGGTCACAGAGGTGCTAGTCTCTGTACTTTGTGAGCTGTACGTCGTTGAACACGACTCCGTTGAT